>JASAMW010001754.1:0-56017 GCA_030247985.1 Epsilonema sp. ZAB3_2 | reverse complement strand
TACCCTGCACGCGCTTTTCCTTGGTGCCTTAGCTATCGGTTCAGGTGCTCCGTGATTATCGTCTGCTCTCGAGAGTGTGCTAATATTGAAGCTGCCCGTCCTGACCAGCGGAAAGGGCGTGGTGATTTGTTCTTGGCGTCGGTGGTAGAATCAATGAGCCTACCCTTCCCCTCCCTTATAATTTCGATTTCTGCTTGCTTGACTAACCCGTGGACAAAATGGCATGTATTCCCGCACTGCCAGATAGGCTGATATTATCACTGACACGTACACATACGCTAAATGAATAGGAAGCAAAAGAAAAAGGGTAGCTCTTTATCTTTCTCTTTCTTTGGTTGACATAAATGGGCAGCCTCCCTTTTCTTTCTGTGTGTATGGCGAAACTAGGTACTATGTATGCAGAGCTTAGCCATTGAATGAAAAGGGGTTTGGACTCCGTTAGCTGTTAGCTACATATGTATGTGGATGATTCTTGAAAATGCGACTGGGAATGTGGCTAAAACGAGAGGGAGGAAGCTTTCTAATGCCTTGAAAATTATGGCATTGCTTTTCTTTTTCCCGAGATAATATAAGATTTACAGACGCATCAAACTGAAAATACAGTGGCAGCTTACAGCCCTGTTATCGTCTGTGTTACTTTCTCTGCGAGAGTGGATAAACGAAGCGGCAGGTTTTTTTGGTGCCCCCGGAAAAACTACTTGCTCCCAGGCACGCATGAATTTTGCGTCTTTGTTTGGAGCCAAGCTGGAGAAAAATTACCACCGCGGCAACCAAACCCGCTTTTCCTTTTGCTTCTGGCAAGGATTCATAAGAGATGATTAGTCATTCGATCCCCACTCGAGCTTAAAGCTGGACTGCTTTTGCTTATCTGAGAGAGGCGTTAGCCTTTTAGCTTTAGCTGCCTAGCTGAGGAAAAGCATTCTGCAACCATTAGTCATCGCTGTCTCACTCATGCATTTTGCTCTGCCTTCTGTGGCTTTGGCTGCCTTCATTTTGGATTGATTTTGAGGCCACCAAAAAACTGATGACTATTGCATTCGCTTTGCCTGGGCGTTCGGTCATGTTATTTGTCACACATTGCTGGTTGATGAATAGAACCAGCTGTGACTTTTTTACCGGCTAATTGCTACTAGACTGGACAGGATTGGAGTAGAGTTAGGTTTAAGAAAACAACTTTAAATTGAACTGTAAACTGGTTTGCCAAGTAAAGCCGAAATGAATGCCAGTTTTGCACTGTGGATAAAAGGCCGATATTGACGCGGGAGTTAAAATGTGTCGCTTTGGATCAGGATCATAACCTGGGATTGTCGCAGTTTTACTGCATAGATGAACAACCTGTCTACTAAAGCCAGCCGCTAACGCGTATTGCGAACAACCGGAAGGCTATGTCCAGCCAGGCCTTGCATTACTCTATAATCTACGGCAGGCTACTACGTACAGACTCTATTCATATTCATTGGAGCGGGCAAAAGCTACCTAACCTATGCATTGCTGCACAGTCTGGTGAAAATCTGTGCCTCAAAGTGCGTTAGAGTGTGAGGCGATGCTGTTTATGAATTTTTGCGCTTGAAAACTCTCACTCACTGCACTCTGCTCAGGCACTCAACTCAAGGCTAGCCGCCCCTCGATTTTCAAATAAGGCTGGCCAAATAAATAGGTAGATAGCACGAGTAAACTCTTCAGAAAGCCCACCTGGGTGTATGCAGGCAGACACTGTGTGATGACTGGCCTTGCCTATCCATCATCACACTAGCCAGCCACTAGCCAGATGGCTTGTTGTGAGACTTTGTGGAGAGCCTTGTTGTGGATGGATGACTGCAACTATTCTGCGCGCATATCTGGGCACTCAACGCGACATGCACTCTGTCGCCACGCCAACCCAGTAGAAAGTATGGAAGAGTCTTAATCGGCTGGGCCTCAGAGACATTTGAAGTGGAGACTTTGTCACATTTGTGTGCAGAATACGTACACACTTTCTCTACTACTCTGCTGAGGTCCCTTTATTCTGTCATCAGTAAAGTTTTTGGCGCAGAAGAAGAAGAAGAGTTTTGCTCTCTGGCTGAGTAATTATTCTTGTCTCGACACCTATACATAGCACTGCTGGGATGCCTGCATAATTAAGCAACCATCAGGCCAGGAGGCAACATGAAGAAAAACCTGAACTGAAAACCTGCAGCAAGAAGGTACTCTGTGAACTACTGGGAGCAATTGAGACGGCGATAATTTTGGTTGCAGAACCCCTATGGAGCTGTTTTTTGCACCCAACCACCTTCACACCACCAGCAGGGGGGCAGAAAGAAAACAGAAGCTGTTTCAGTCACCTTGCATCGCCCCTGTCGCATCTCAGCCTATTACTACACAACCACTAGTGCTCTATGTAATAGTGGGGACACAAGGCATGAGAGAGACAGAGCTCAGACCTGAAAATCGTCAATCCTCCTCTTTCTTTACAAAGACGATTTTTCGCTACAGGCGGCTGAATGCTCATCTTTGTTTGCGCGAGACTTGTACACTTTACACAGTGTGCATGTGACCTTTACAACTTTGGATGACAAGAGAAGAAAAAATGTCTCTTTGGCTACAGCGAAAAAAATTCCCGTCTTTTTCTGGCTGAGAAAGAAAACAAATTGCTGCAACTTTGCCAACTAATCTGAGTCATGATTGGACAAGGGGCAGCGTGCTCTGATAAGGATTGGCCAAGCAGTCTACATGACTACATGGGCAAACATCGAAACAGCAAAGTCTGATTTGCCAGTGTGAAAATTATGGTTTATTTGGCCAGCCATTCACTTTGCATGCTGTTGCTGTCAGCAAGCTGGCTAGCTCTCATGAAGCTGTTAGCTGGCCATGCTCAAACATGTATAACTGGCTAGCTAGCACCTCTTTGCTCTAGGCGAGCGTGTGTGTATTTGATCGGCAAGCCACCTCTCCTTACAAACACTCCAATGTTTGTTTGCCTGCTTGCTACTCCTACATACGCTGGGCTGGTTGATTACTATTGATGAAAGATCTGTTTGAAAAGCAGCCACTCACTGAGAGGACGAATTTTATGGTGAAGGCTGCAGAAAGAGCATTGGACCGGCATCCTGTTAGCTACTGAATTCTACGACCTTTATGACTGTGGACTGCTGGATGAAAAAAATGACTTCAAGTTTTGAAGACAGAAACCGTTCAGCTCATGTGTGTGCAGGAAGCTCATGAAAAGAAAGGGAAGCTATGCTTGAGCATATGGCAGAAAAATAAATGATTGACTGACGTTCCTCAATCCTCAAGAGATTCAACTTCTAAAAATACTACTTCCAAGCAGCTTTTCATCAAGAGCTTCCAGGAATAACTGCAGCCTTTGGAGGGGTATTAAAAGTTGTCAGTAGGCCTGCCTCGGTTATCATATCAGTTGGCGCCTCACCACAAGCAAGCAACCCGCTAGTCCCCGTTCTTCTATTCAAGAGACTGTCAGTCTGCATTCAGCTCATAACACCATCATGATGATTTGGCTAGATATGGAGCGGAAAAGGCAGAAATGAGATTATCCCACCACCATTATCATTGCTTCCAAGGCGTATGACACTGTTCACTCATGATGACAACTGGAAGAAACTGCGTTTGTCACCCTTCATCGTACCAGCAGCGAATGATTACCAGTGGCCCTCATCGAATTATGCTGCTCCTGCATTATTATCTGCTCCTGCTTCTCCTATTCAACTGGGCAGATGGTGCTGACAGGAGCGCTCTAGGTCGGTTTTTTCTTTCACAAACAGCAGCTAGCAGCTTGGGTTTGTTTGTGGTGCCAAAGTCGAAATTGTTATGCTATCATCTCATCAATCAGTCCAAGCAGGCCTTGCCCGCTTTTCGCTTGTAAACAGTTTTATGTTCGCCCCATCCCATCTCCCACTCATTGCATGAAGGGATGGAATGCTGTTTTTGTTGGAAGATGCCTCACTGCATGATGGGTGGATATCTTCTTTGAATTGCAGGCTTTATGGCTCATTCACATTGGAAGGAAATGCGATCGGCATACGCCTGACGCATCCATGGTTATCCATGCCTATGGATATGGATACGCCAAGCGTACACCTTAGAGTATGTCCCCTTTGTGAATGGGCCATGATGCTTTACGTACCCTGCTTATCCAGCTATCATTTTGCGGTGTGTCTTGGTGGTGTGGTTTGGCTTGTTGATTGGGTAAATTTCTCCTCGATCCAGCTATATTCCCTAGGGCGTTCACCAGTTTTGATGGGGGAAAAAATTAGTGCCCATTAGCTTGCATGGCACACACAGACTGCACCTATTTTATAGCCCTACATACGTACAAACACCGAAAATTTGGCTTCTGGCTGTGTGTATGTATGTTTGGGTCCCGTTTTGTGTATGCCATCCATATCCCCGCTCTATCGAAAATTGGAGCCTGAAGCTTCGTAGCTACTAAACTGAGAAAGTTCCTTCCTCCGTACATTCTTTGCTGGAAATGCACTTTGGTAGGTATGCGGCTAAAAATACACGGCTGAAATTTTCCATCGCTTTTACTGATCTGCTTCACTACCCAAACTGCTTTTTGTAGCTGCTCCTAGCTCCTAAAGGAATTTTTGCCTTTTCCCAACATATTCCTGGTAGAAAATCTGTTCTTTTCTGGATCATGGATATGGAAGGATGTACAGGGTGTTTTTCTTGTATTTTACAGTTCCTACGGCGCCGAGAAATCTGAAAGTGGATCCGGTTAACGCGACGGCTGTGAAAATCAGTTGGCAACGCCCGAAGAGTCCCAACGGAATCCTGGCCGGATACAGCGTGTATAAGGAGGAGCTGAAGAACGGAGAAATCGTTCAAGGCACCAGCAAGCGAGTCGCCAGTATTAACGATCCTGATGTAAGAGTTGGATGGGGCTTACTGGGATGAGCTGGGAAAAGTGGGGCGGAGTGTGCGGGGTGCGTATTAAAAATGGGCTGCTCTTTGCAGAATATTAAGGTCGTGGAGTATTTTATTATTTTGCTTGAAAAGCCACAATTTTTCTACGCACCCGGTACTTGACAGTTGTTTCGGCCGTGACTTCGGAGATACAAAGATGTGGATATTTGGCTAATGTTTCAATAATTGCATAAGTGTTCGGTATTTGGTTTCGCACTTTGATGCATTCCCACAATTTCCATCAATAATTTTAAGCGTGTCTGTATTGGCAAGTTGCATTGAAAAATTCTTGGTGGTTGCGAACTAACCCCTCTGATTTGTACTGATTTCAGTGCAATTTTTGATCGGCGTCTGCGGATTGTATTGACAAGTTGCATTGAAAAATTCTTGGTGGTTGCGAACTGACCCCTCTGATTTGTACTGATTTCAGTGCAATTTTTGATCGGCGTCTGCGGTCAAAAACATACTGGAATTTAGTGGGGTCTGCTTGCGACTGCCCAGAATTTCAGCATCAGTGAATATCGGTTATCTGTATAAAGTATAGGTTGGCAAAACTGAAAAGGTGTCGTGCATTTTTCTATACGTCCTTTACTGTAGTCAGAGAAAGGGATTTTCACTCCAATTTACGTGCAAGTCACTCAAAAACTTTCAGCCATCTGCCTTGTTGTCAAGTTTTTAAAACGGACGCGACAAAACGGCTGTTCTTTCATACACCTGGCTGCGCATGTTACTATCGCTCGAGGCAATGAAACTCTTATGTTCGAACTTTACTGTAGGGTAGCGTGGGGTAAAACCGCCCATGGGGGAAATCCGCCCACCTATGGCGCTTTTACACCCCCATCAGGCCAAGGTTGTCAAGTTATGGCGAGGAAGATAGAAACAGAGGCAGAAGTGTCCCGAGATACATTTTCGAGAGCCATGTTTTGAATGGGGGTAAAAGCGCCATAGGTGGGCGGATTTCCTCATGGGCGGTTTTACCCCACGCTACCCTACATAGTGCGAAACACACAACACACCAGGTGTGGGCGCAATTTATTATTTTCCTTTGTCGGCAAAATTGGCAGCCATTTATGCCAACGTATCTTTAGTACGTGGAGGAGGCAAACGGTAACAGTCACACTCAACAGTCTTGCGGAAATGCGTCAGTTTTGTCGATCGTTTGGGTTGAAAAGAAGGGAAAATCTGCTAATGTTTCAACGGATGCATGAAAGAAAGTACGGCGAGTGGCACGTCAATGGGGTGGGATTGCATCGGTGAATGCAAAATATTTGAAAGCTAAAATTTTGTCACAAAGTTTGGTAGATAATGTTCAAGTATAGTTATTTGGCACATTTATTCGGGATAAAGATATGACAATTGACAACATTCGTGATTGGAGTCGAGGTTGAAAAGAAAATCCTGTACTGTACCGGGGGGAAATGTGCTTATGTTTCAAGGAATGCATATAAGTTGACAAGCTGTTTGGGAATTTATTGCTTTCCCACCATTCGACCATTGGTAGAGGGCGGATAATTTTGCTAATGTTTCAAGGAATGCACATAAATTGACAAGCTCTTTGCGAATTATTTCGAAAACGCCATTGGTAGGTGGCTCATAATTTTGCTAATGTTTCAAGGAATGCACATAAATTGACCAGGTTTTTGCGAATTTATTCTGTTCACGGAAAGATCGCTCATATCAATTTTATTTTTTGCTGTTTTTGTTGTAGCGTACGTTTGCTATCATCGGAAATCTGAAGCCGAACACCGAGTACTCGTTTCGAGCTACCGCCGTGAATCAACAGGGAGACGGCGTGTTCGCCTACAAACAGATGGTCACCGGAGGAATGGGTAAGGGTTAAAGTTTGTTACGTACTGTGTACGTATAGCAATAGCGTCCGAGGCCAGTAGGGTGCGTAAAATAGTTCTGGTATGTAAGGCGAGTTTTGCCATCTGTCCATTGACCGGCACGTGTGGTCGTGTGCCTAAAAGTCCACAGCTGTGACCGAGGGTAGCGGGTTCGATTCCCGTTTGATCCTATTTCTCTCCCCCATTTCGGGGCCCGGCTATCGCCATACGGAACGCGGAATCGATTGACGGACTTTTGAGTCGATTGACGGGCTTGAGTCCTATGTAGGAATCGATTGATATAATAATTGTCTCGATCGGTGCCTTGGTTGCTGAGATATGCAGCCCTAAAGCTGAAGTGGCCGGATTTTCCCATGGTCGGCTTTACCTCACAGAACCCTATTTAGTTATCGTTTTTTGTTTTTCAGCACCCTCACCGCCCATGTTCACATCGTTAAACCTGACGCGAGATCGGACGCCGGTTGAGGTGCTGGTCACGTGGGACCCGCCGAAGCACACCTACGGCTCGCCAGTGCGCGTGTACAAGCTGCGCTACAAGCCGGTGGACGAGCGCGAATACTCGCAGAGGCAGACGGCGCACGAACAGATACGCGTCGATGGACTGTGTAAGTATTTGGGGGACGAAACATCAAGGATGCGGGTTCACCCAGACGACTGCTTTAGCACAGGAACGAAAAAATTCGAAGTCTCTGGGTGCACTGACGTCTTTGATGTTTCGGCTTGTGTATGTATGTGGATGGACTGTGTAAGTGTTTGGGTGGGGGACGAAACAGCAAGGCTACGAGTTCACCCAGACTGTGCAACGAATAAATTCGAAGGCTCTGGGTGAACTGACGACTTTGATGTTTCGGCTTATCTAGATAGCAAGTGCGAATGTGTTTGTGGGACGAAACATCAAGGCGACGGGTTCACCCAGACCGTGCTTTAGCACAGAAGCGAATAAATTCGAAGTCTTTGGGTGAACTACGTCTTTGATGTTTCAGCTTGCCTTGATAACAAGTGCGAAAACTTCTTCTCGTGGGTTTTACTTCTGCTTGCCTTGCCTACTACGCTTGAATGCGAACGAGTTTGTTAGTTTCTTTTTGCTTTGCAGTCATGGGCAAGAAGTATGAATTCATGTTGACCGCAGTGAACGCAGATGGTGAGTCGGAACCGGCCGTAGCAAGATTGGAAACGCCCACCGGAGGTACGCATACAATAATTATGCATTTTTGGTACAGAAAGAAGATTGATGCCGTGTTCAGATAACGGATGCGGCGTGTGGGTACAAGGGTATCGTGGGGTAAACCCGACCGGCTTTTGTTGTTGGGACAAACCCGACCACTGACTTTTTTCGTGGCCGGGTTTACCCCACGGTACCCTTCCAAGTTTTATGTTTACTTGGGTACTGTGGGGTAAACTCGGACACGGGGTAAACCCGGACACCTAAGCTCCTGCGAACTTGCCGTTTCAGCAAATGATGAACGTGGTAGCTCATTTGAAAGAGGAGAGTTCAAGGAATCGATCGGTAGAATACTTGTCTCAATCGCTCCATTGGTTGCTGAGATACGCAGACCTGAAGCTCAGGTGGCCGGATTTTCCCATGGCCGGGTTTACCCCACAGTACCCTATATGTTACTTGCATAAATTGCGCATATTTTTTCCTGAACTTTTTTGCGTTTTCAGTGCCGGAAGGCGCACCTGTGAATATTCGCTGGCATTTACGCGAGGGGCAGAGATTGGAGTTCACTTGGGATCCACCGCCAAAGGCTTTGAGAAACGGACTGATCACTGGATACAAAGCGGTGCTGAAGGGAGGAAATATCAGGCCTAGCACGCAACCGGTAAGGGTTAAAGTAGTAGTAAGTTGTGAGGACGACATTCAGTATCGGTTAACACATACCGCACCAAGGCGTCATTGTGTTGTCAACAAGTCGTCCAACTGTTTTTGGTTTATTGTCCGTTTGTTGACAACAAATGTGGACGATATGCGGTAACGCGATTGGGTTGGTCGATAGCGACCCCGCGGTTAGTGTAAGTTTGGATCGGTGCCTGCGGGGTCGTCGACCTTGTTCAATCATCTGGGAGGAGCGAGTGAAAAGAAGAATTGAAACCAAATGACGTCGACGACCCCACAGACACCGATCCAAACTTTCACTAAATACCGCAGGGTCACTATCAACCAACCCTATCGCGTTACCACATATGGTAAATATGGGGATGGTCGGTTTGTTGACGAAATGACAACATATCGACAATCCCCGTCCGTACATTTGTTTTCAACAACGGACAACAAACCGGCAACAGTTGGGCGACTTCTTGACAACAATGACGCCTTGGTGCGGTATGTGTTAAGATTCCTTTTTGGGATTTTATGGATTCTTGATCATCTTTCTATTTGCAGGTTCCTGTACGAGCTACGCACTACCATATCGGGAATAACTTGCAGTCGCAGTACAGCTTCCAAGTGTCGGCTGGGACTTCCAGGGGGTTCGGGCCTGCCAGCGATTGGATTCATATTGATCCGGCTTCGTTGGGTAAGTTGGCGGTGTCTTTTTGCATTATGAAATCTTGCTAAAGAAGGCTGCACAGATACTATGGCCCGTGCAAAATCGAAAACCATGTATTGCCATACGGGTAGGGGTATATTCTTTGCTTGGAATCTTTCTTTTGGATCGATCTAGTCCACGAGTTAGGTGGTGGCATGTTCTTGATTGCTTATTTATTCTTGCTGTCACGAACGATTGAGCTCGTACGCAAGAAGAGGGAAATCATCAGATATGGATTACTGGTGAGTGTCATATTTTCCTTGCTTATTTATTCTTGCTGTCCCGTACGAAGAGCGTGTAGGGAAGAAAAACAACTTGCTCGCTTTACTTCCGGGAGTCCAAGACTTCTGTCAAGAGAGGTTATCAGAAATGCTCTCAGATTTGATGGAGTGCTCTGTTCAGCTCTCAAGTTGCACGTAACATTTTGATTTGAGTACTAGTTGGGGGAGGGGGAACGAACGGACAGAAAAAGTACACAGCTAATGGCAGCAGCAGCTAATATTAGCTTCTCAGCTTACAAGCATTAGCTTACGAGTAGGACATTAGTCCAGTGTGGCAAGCTTTTTCCGTAAATTAGTGTAGTCTTAAGAGACGGCGCCTCTACGTACTACGGCTAAAAGCCTTGCTAGCTTGCCTTGATGTTCTTTTTTGCTTTTTGTGTACTGCCGTAGGCAAAATAAGGAAAAGAGATTATGTGTATTGGCCAACAGTAGCTGCAATAAAGCTGCTTAGCTGAAATTGCTTCGTGTGTGGCAGCTAACAAGAAACACTCAGCTGATAATAGTTGGTGCAGTTATGTACGAGTGCTACACCTTCATTGCGCATTAGTTTCAAGTGCTTTTGTCTTGCAAGATTGGTACTTTGGTTTATGACCACCCATTTTCGCCAAACACAATTTGTTCAGAGCATTTAGGCTAGATGGAGCTGTTCCCTTCAAGCTTTGATCATGCCAATTTTTCTTTTTCGATTGAGCTTGGACTTTTATTATTTCCCATTGATTCTCCTTTAACTCAGCTGATCTGAGCTAATATTGGAAACTGGGAGAATACTAATAAAGCAGCAGTAGTTCTGCTGGGTTCGCCATGGAATGCTCTTTTGTGCTCTTGTCACGCTTTTTTGATGCGACAAATTCTGCTCTTGACAAAACACGGTCACATGCATGCGAGGTTGTTTGATCAAACGAGAAAATGTGAGATGGACTTTTTCACTTAGCTGAACAGCATCACATCTCTGTGCTACTGTAAAATTTCAAAAATAAGGGACGTCAGAAATGAGGGACAAAAATATGTTTGTGGATATTTTGTCGTTTAGAGGGTGTCGCAGAAAATGTGCCGAATTAACAGAATTTTCTGCTAAATTTTTTTCCAGGGACGTCCCTTATTTTTGGAGTTTTACAGTAGTCCTTGACTCTTTGTATCCTGCAGCGAATAATGTTGACACCTTTTTCTGATGAGATGGAATCGTCCTGTTTTGCTCAAAGAAGATTGAAATCAGATGCAGCTGCTTTGCTGTATGAACATATCTGTCCCTTGCACCTTTGCCATTCTCTCTCATTTCTCATCTTCTGCGTACTGCCGTTTTCAATGCTCGACATTTCTGCCGAATGTGTAATTGCGAAAATGAGCCCTGCTCTGTCCTCCCAAAGGAAACGCCAGGGCAAGAAACTATTTTCTACTCCAGCTACTATTCATCTCATGGTCTGCTTGTGGCTGATAAGAAGACTGCTAGCTATGTACGTATAGAAAGCAAGCACATGGGTTTGAGCTAGAAAGAAGGTGTAAGAGAGGAAGGGAAGGCAGCTAGCTAGGAAAAATGAATTAACGGCTACCTGCTATCCGGAGCTTGAAGAAGCGAGATATTAGATGAGATGAAGCTTGTTGTAAGCTTGAGGCTTGCTGCCTTGTACTATCTGTATCTCTCCGCTCCCTGACACTGACTGCTTGAAGCCTGCTGCAGCTGATTATTGCCTAGCTTGCAGAAGATAGAAAAGGAGAATAAATAGGACTGTTTGATGGGACCTGGCATGGGAAGGAAATCAATAGCTGATGAGATGTGGAGAAGAAAGCGGTCGAGCTGTTGGAAGCTTTTCCGTTTTGCTATGACAATGGAAAATCATACTAGCTTTTGCCTGTGTTTTGGTGTGATTTTGGAAGTGTGAAGAGGGTTGGCGAACTCAACTAACCTGCCAGGGACAGTTCTTGGAAAAGCTACCCTTTCTAAGCTCAGTTCACACATTCTTGGTGAATGTATGGACAACTGAAAATCTGTTTGAACAATTCATGGATACCTATGAATGATTGGACTGGAGTACTTTACTACTTTGAATGAAATGAACGCTTTCTAAACTCAAAAGTTCACATTTTCTTGGCCCTGAGGTGTACTGAATGTCTACGGTGGGTGAAAGGATGTGAATAATTCATGGACACCTATAAATGACCGGGACTGGAAGCGAGGAGGAGGAGGAGGAGGAGCTGAAAAATTTGGCAGAGAAACTTCGATTAGCTCACGCCCAAATTCAAGAGCAAAATGATGTTGGAAGCGGGGAAGATTACCAGCAAACCGATGATGCAGTTTGGATCTCACTTCGCCCCTCAGATTTACGTCGATTTCGCAAAATCTTCGCTCACCTGTGTTCACCACTATGCAGTGGCAGTGGTGTCAGTGCAGATGGTATGTGGTAAAAGTGTTTGACAATGTTACAAATTGGAACATCCTTTTGGTGGAAAAGGGAGAATGGAGAAGGGATAACAATGGATGAGGTCGCAAATGGTGTTGCGCACACATAGTAGCGCTTTTTCTTGCAAACCTTGTCTATTTTTGTGCACATTTTATTTACTTTTTAGCAAAGTAGCCAACATTTGGCGACTATTTGGCTAAATAGTAAATAAAATGCATAAAAATAAACAAGTTTTGCAACAAGAAGCGCTACTACATGTGCGCAGCGCTAAATGCGATCTCGCCCATTCAAAATAACAAATTAGGCTATAACTTTGCTGATAAGGCATAGACAGTTGAACATAAGCGTGAGGAGATGAGCACATTTTCAGTTATGCTGGTTTGATGGAGATTGATTACTTTTTTGGTGTCATAATGGCTACTGGCTAGGGTAAGCATAAGCAGTACATTATTATGGCTGAATGAGGCATTTGCCTGCCTGTGTTGAGGTACACACCTGTCAGCAATGTATCATTGCTGTTTCTAGCATAGCAGGATATAGCAGCTCAGCACTTGATGGGCGCCTATCAATAGATACGTAACTCAAAATAACCTTGGAGCTAGTATGATTATGATACGGTCGATTTCACAGGCATTTGCGAAAGTGCGGAACATTTTGTGAAATAGACTATTATGCTCTCCTGTTCAAAGTGCTCTGACAAAAGTTATTCCACCGAGAGTAATAACGTCTGTCATACGCATACACAAGACATGGCATGACATACAGGAGCCTGGTCGACTACGATACGAGTTTTCGATCAAGCTACTCCCTTTTACTACTTCTGGTTGTTGGTGATAAGCCGCTCTTTTTGCCTGGACTTATGCTAACATCATCACCGTCATTTTTCTATGTTAGCGAAACCTAAAATGGGAATGAATGGTAGCTGCTATTGCTGCTAGCTGCTGCTAGTATTAGCTGAGAAGAAGCTATTACATTATGAGAGAAAGCTAAAAGTGTACTGCTACTGTTCTGCACTACAGCCTTTAGCTAGCTTGCATTGGCGGCTAAAATGGGATCTTGTCTCATCTTATCTGTTTTGTTTGGCTTTTGAGGGGGTTTGGAGAGTAGAAAAGGAAACGCGAGAAGAACGTGAAGAAAGAGAAGAATTTGCTTTCATTGATTGCTAGCTTTGAGGCTGCTATTTTTGCTAGCTAGCTCGGAAAGTCGTCAAGCTTGTTTTTGCTCGACGTCCTGTGTGTTCCAAAGCCCTTGCCATACATGCTGGCAGCTAACATATGATTTGGACTGCTCTGCTATTTTTCTTCCTATCAAGCGGAAATGTGTTGACAAGAGAAACAGGCTCAGCTAACCAACCAACGGAGAAAGACGGAAATACAGAGTGAATTGAAAGCCTTCCCCATCTATTTTTTGTCGTACTGTCAGAGCTCGGCTTGTGTTTGTTAGCTGGAATAACTTGTGCGACAAAATGGCCTGAAGATAACGCTTGGAGAAAGGCTAGTTTATTTTGGCAATGCAGATTAAGCTGCAATTGAAGGAGTTTTTTCTGTGCCCCCTATCTATGGGTGATCACAGTACACTGCACTATAGCGCAATTTGAGTTGAATAGGATGGCCTCATTTCATTGCTGAATATTATTGAAAGCTTCAAGAGTATAACCTCTGAATAGGATGACTGAAGATCTACGTAATTACCTCAGTCGTTTTGGCTTTTTAAAACTTTGTCTAAGACAAAATTGAGATATTTCCCAGGAATGGTGGTGCAACCATTGTGCAAGCTATTGCTCCTACTGTTATTCTTGGAATGCCAAATGGCGAGTGGGTTAACTGAGAGGGATGGAATAGACTGGGATTACCAAGAATTCCGACATTATTATCTGAATCAACGCCGATTTTGTACGGGCGCACAGTAGTCTCATCATGGCATGTTGTGAATGTACGATATGTATGTATGCATGTCAATAATGGCAGATTATATGGAGACGTTTTGGTATGTTACAGCAGAGATTCCGGTCCCTCAGAATGTGCGTGGACAAGGCCTGAGTCGAACTGAAATCGTGGTTCAGTGGGACCCGGTAAAGAATGTGGATGAATACCAGGTAATTTGGCAAGAATTCTGTGAACTATTCGCTACATGCCGTGCACTTGCCGTTGCTCTTGTCCAAAGCCTGCCATTCTATGAATACAGTAAACATGTTTGATCGTTTCGTTTTGGGCTCTGGGGCTAAGCATCGGCTGACGGCATTTAGTGAATATTTTTAAATGGGGAAGGGTACCGTGGGGTAATTTTGGACACAGAATCGATTCCTTGAACTCTCCTCTTTCAAATGAGCTACCATGTTCATCATTTGCTGAAGCGGCAAGTTCAGAAAAGCTTGTGTCCGGTTTACCCCACAGTACCCTACATGATCCGCATTTGTCTTTCTATTTTACGCAACACGATTTGACTTCGGCAGGTGTGGATTTTCTTACTTGCAGGTGCGTTACTCGAGCGAGCCGAAGAGTGACACGAGCGAATGGCCGAAGGCGGTTTCCAAGTCCAACTACGTCGTACTGCGCGGTTTAGATCCGCTCACGGATTACGCCCTGTGCGTCGTTGCTGTGCGTGGCGTGGTAAGAAAGAAGATGGAAGCACTCTATTCGCTACTTGCGCTAAAAATTATATGGGTGGTCTCGAGTTGACCCCGCTGAGCTGAAACTGCACAGAAAAAGTGTAGTCAGTCAGACGAGTCGGCTCTAATAGCGCAAGTAGTGGATATTCTCTACTTCATGCATATTTGCGTTAGGAAACACTATTCGCTACTTGCGCTAAAACTGCACAGAAAAAATGTAGTCAGTCAGACGAGTCGGCTCTAACAGCGCAAGTAGTGGATATTCTATTCTCTGCTGCATGCATATATGCGTTATTTCGCGCTTGGTCATCCAGATTTTTTAACTAAATTGCAGAGTGTATTATTTTCTTGCAGCGCTTTGGTCAATGCGGAGTGGAGAAAGTTATCGTGAAAAGTGAGCCGGAGTATGTGGTGGAGAATTTGCGCGTTGACGAGGTGACGGCATCCAGGGTCCGACTCTCCTGGGATTACAACGGACGGCAACCGGTGGATTTTTACGTAAGAACAGTCAGTTTTAACACATACCGCGACCTGGCGTCATTGTTGGCAACAAGTCGTTCAGCTGTTGTCGGTTTGTTGTCCGTTTATAAAAAGATATGGGCGTTGTCGGTTTGTTGTCCGTTCGTCAACAAACTGATAACACCCATGTATCATTCGTCAACAATTTGTTGTCAACAATGACGCCAGGTCCAGGTGTGTGTTAAATTTTGCAAGAAGGCAGGCAAATGACCAAGGACGAGTAAATTTTCCCATATAAAGGACAATAATAAGCCTTCCTTGCATATATCCTTGATTGTCGATGCGGTGGAGTGGCCGGGCTATATGTCGAATTTGAAACATTAGACGAACTGTTCATTTTGATTTTATTACGAGAGAAAACTCGGTGGCTGATGTATTGCCTTTGCTGTAAATCGATCAAACTTTTATCGTTATTTTGAAACATTAGCTCAATGTCCTATTTTGCTCAAACTCGTGTTCCGAAATTCTTTTGCCGTTACAGCCCGTTGGTGCTGGCAAAATCGGACCACCTTCAAAATCTTCGAAATTATAGCCCGGTTTACCCCATCCTACCATAGAAATCATACCACACTCTATAACCATACCCACAATCTCTATCCCTTTCTTTTCCAGGTGCGTTTTTGTTGGCCGAAAATAAATTTATGCATCGATCAATGCCTTCAACAACCCATGTTACATGTAGGCCTTATTTCCCCAACCCTACCCCAGAATGTTACTCCACCACCACCATATCCTAAGTTTATAGCCTTTATTTTTTCGGATTCGTTCCATTGGTCACCATATCCTAAATTTATATCCTTTGTTTTTTCCAGGTGCGTTACATCGGTCGCAAATCCTACATCGATCAGTTTTGGGAGTGGAAGAACCTGACCGGTTTCGAAGGCCCACCGGAGCAAACCCAGGGCGCCCGCGTGTACACGCTGCGCAACCTGCGACCCTACACGAACTACACGTTCAAGGTCGGCGTAATCCGAAGCTCCACGCACACGCGGTACTGGCCGAGGCAGATAGCCGCACGGACCCTGGCCACGACCCCGCCGTTTATGGACCCGCCGCCTGCCTACGACACGTCATCGACCCCGAAACATGTACGTATGTATGGTGACTTACGAAATGATTCGTTGCGGTTGGGTGAACTGGTGGGGTTGATGTTTCACGGGGGTTTTTACGTTGCGGTTGGGTGACCTGGTGGGTTTGATGTTTCACCGGGTTTTGGAAAGGCAGGCTTGGCTTCCTGATCAAATTGAATCTGTTTTATCGAAGGATAACTTTATTCACCCTTTGAAACATTAGCCCATTTTCTTCACGACACATCGTCGACGCCGAAATGTATGTACGTACGTATGTATTGTGACTGACGAAATGAATCGTTGCGGATGGGTGAACTGGTGGGGTTGATGTTTCACGGGGTTTTTACGTACGTATGGTGACTGACGAAATGATTCATTGCGGTTGGGTGAACTGGTGGGATTGATGTTTCATAGGGGTATTTAAATTTGGCAAATGGTAGAGTTTTCA
This sequence comes from Epsilonema sp. ZAB3_2, assembly GCA_030247985.1. NCBI lineage: Eukaryota > Metazoa > Nematoda > Chromadorea > Desmodorida > Epsilonematidae > Epsilonema > Epsilonema sp. ZAB3_2. The sequence continues at coordinate 39,418 of JASAMW010001754.1, read as the reverse complement.
CCCAATATTGAATCTGTTTTATCAAGAGATAACTTATTCACCCTTTGAAACATTAGCCCATTTTCTTCACCGTTCTCACCCACATTTTTTATTCCAGCCGGCCTACCACACGTCGTCAACGCCGAAACATGATGTACGTACGTATGGTGACTGACGAAATGATTTGTTGCGGTTGGGTGAACTGAACTGTAGGATTGATGTTTCGCGGGGTTTTGATATTTGGCGAGTTTCCAGTACGTATTGAGTCTGTGTTATCATCGGACGAATAGCTTATTCACCCTTTGAAACATTAGCCCATTTTATTCGACACGTCGTAGACGCCAAAACATGTACGTACAATACGTATGTATTGTGACTGACGAAATCATTCGTTGCGGTTGGGTGAACTGGTGGGGTTGATGTTTCACGGGGGTTTTACATACGTATGGTGACTGACGAAATGATTCGTCGTTCTGGTTGGGTGAACTGGTGAGTTTGATGTTTCAAAGGGAAATTTGGCAAATGGTGGAGTTTTCAGCCAATATTGAATCTGTTTTATCAAGAGAATTACTTTATTCATCCTTTGAAACATTAGCCCATTTCATTCGCCCTGTTCCCACTTCCCAGTTCGTCTTATTGAATCTGAATCTTCACCCTTTGAAACACTAGCCCATTTCCTTCTTTACCCACATCTTTTGTTCCCACGAGGCGAATGGAATAAATTTATTCGGCCCATCGAGCAGTAGCCAGTCGGATTGAATCTGTTTTATCTCGAGAATTACTTATTCACCCTTTGAAACATTAGCCCATTAGCCCTTCCAAATGAACCTGTCTGACGTGTTTTCTCTTTGCTGTACAGATCTATCTCCGGCTTCATCGCGCGTCGGAAGAATACGGCCCGGTTTCTCACTACCTGCTGGTGCTGGTGCCTGAAAACTCGACGCGGGCGCCCAAAAGTTTCACTCCTGGCGAGTTGATGGCGGCGACCTTTAAGACGCCTCGCCACGACCTCGACCCCTACATCGCTGCGAATTTGAGTTCCCGGGAACTGGATCGCTTAAGACCGACTCCCCGCAGCCGATTCGCCAAGTTTACGCTGGGCACGGGCAGTACGCACGGAGGCATGCTGAACACGCCGCTTCCGGCTAGTGGACCCAGATACAAGGTGAGGGGATAGTATGGGAGGCTGACAAGAATAGATAAGGGGGAGGGGAGTATGTTGTGGCTTGCTTGATGTGGTAAGAGTCCCCAATGTACCCTTTTCTTTCTTATTGTGATGTGCTCGTGGCCTGGTCTTTCTTCTTTGCTTTATTCAACCGAACTTTATCTCGAAGCAACCAATAACTAAACTACCAAGCTAAACTACCCATTCGACTTGCGCACCTCCTTCAAATACTACCGCCAATTAACAAAGCATCTAGCCAAGCATCAAATGTACAGCACCTCCGCCATCTTAAACGCCTACCAGAAGCTTACGAAATGTCGACGAAGATCACGAAAACAATTTTCGCCGACCTCATAAAAACTACTGCAGCTTGCATTCCAAGCATCAAATACATTACAGCATGAAATACACATACGTACTGCTCTTTGCATGGAAGCCTCTAAATCTTGGCATCTCTACACGTTACATACGCACTACCACATACAAATTATTATGCTTAGCTAATTACACACAAACGTGCAATAATAATTGATATCATCGACATACTGTATGCTTATTTTGTTTTGTCAATATGCTCTTTTGTCAAAGCCAGTCTAATTTATGATAGCCACCTGCTTACGTACCTACCAGAACATTCTTTATAATTTTCTACCGTAAACAAGCATAACCCCTTACATTATACCCTCAATACTGTGCCCATATGACCACGCACCTTACATTATCAGCTCATCTTTCTCAGAGGCCTTTCCTTCCCTTTCTCCCTAATCTCATCCTATTTTTTCAGACCTTTCCTCCTCTACCCCATCTCTGCCTGTTTTTTTCAGGCCTTTCTTTCCCTTCCCCCGCCTATCTGCCTGTCTTTTTCAAGCCTTTACTCCTCTCCCCCTTCCCTGCTTATCTTTTCCAGGCTACCCTTTTCCCCCTTTTCTGCCTATTTTGTTCAGGCCTTTCCTTCCCCTTCTCCCTCCATTTCTGCCTATCTTTTTCAGGCCTTTCTTCGTGCCTACGTGCGCCCGGACGTGGCCGACAGATCGGAGGGACTCGCCCTCTACGCCAGCACGGGCTATTCGGCCCCCTTTGGTCGAACAAAAGTGACCGGAAGTAGGTCCAAGACCAAGAGCGGCGACCCGGGGAACCTGTGGCTAATCGGACCGGTTGTTGCGATTCTGGTGGTGACGATAATCGTCGGCATGCTCATGGTCTACTGGATGAAGCGCAGTGCCAAGTGAGTGCAGTGGAGTACATAGAGTAGGGTACTGCGGGGTAAATCCGGACGTGGGGTAAACCCGATCAGCTAAAGCTTCTTTGAACTTGCTGTTTCAACGAATGATGAACCAAGGAGCTCATTTGAAAGTGGAGAGTTCGAGGAATCGATTGATGTCATGTTTGTCTCAATCGGTTCATTGGCTGCTGAGATATACAGCCCTGAAAGGTACATGGCCGGATTTTTCCTTGACCGCGTTTACCCCATAGTACCCTACGCATATTGCTTATTACTCGTCGGCGCATTAGCACGATTCCTTTTAGAGTGCAGGGCGCTTTACATGACATACCCCTTAGGCATCCATCAAATTTTTTCTCCTTGTTCAGAAAGCGCAATCTGCCAACCAAGCACTCGTCTCTGATGGGAGGCGGGAAGGTGACCCTGTCGGCGGGCGGACCCACGGAAACCTCGAAGCTGATGCAGGCCGACTCCATGTACGACGGCACGCGAGGAACCATGCTCAAGAACCTCGCACCGCACTCTACCGTACTCCCCGCTTCGTCGCCTTACGACCAAACATCGGGTAAGGGGGGTTTCATAAAGTACGTCACGCAAAAATAGGGACGATAGGACAATGGGACAATAGGGGGAGGGGGTTGGGACGATGACGTTAGCGTGACGATGTGTCACCGTCCTCCCTGCTTCTTCACCTTACGACCAAACCTCGGGTAAGGGGAGGGACTGTGGGAATGAAAATAGCGTTGGGTGGTTGAACTTTGCAAAATGTACCCGATTGAAAATGCAAAAAAAACAATTTGTTTCCCATTCCACCGTCCTCCCGGCTTCGTTGGCTTACGACCAAACATCGGGTAAAGGAAGGGACTATGGAAATAAGAATTTACGAGTTGCGGTAACGCGATTGGGTTGGTCGATAGCGACTCCGCGGTGTTTAGTGAAAGTTTTGATTGGTGTCTGCGGGCTCATCGACGTCATTTTGTTGTCAATTCTTCTTTTCACTCGCTTCTTTTCCGCTGATTGAATAAGGTCGACGACCCCGCAGACACCCATCCAAACTTTCACTAAATACCCCAGTTTGGAATGTTCAATCATCTTTATTCATATTTTCTTCAGGCATTGGTACTGGCGCTGGTATGGTCGGCACAATGAACGGAGGCGGTCCGTTGGGAAATGGCGAACCGCTGATGGGTATGGGCTATCCGCACTCACAGCAGCAGCAGGGTAGCCTGGGGCCAGGCGGGCACGCTGCGCATCCGCCCATTCCTATCACGGAACTGGCGTCGCATATCGAACGGTTGAAGGCGAATGATAATTTCTTGTTCAGTCAGGAATACGAGGTGAGGAAGGGGGAGGTGGGTAGGGTAGGGCGGGGTAATTTGGGTCATCCGTAGTTTTTATCATGGTAATTTCTTATGCAGTGCACGAGAATGAGGTAGGGAAAGTGAGGAGGGTAAGGCGGGGTAATCTGGACCGTGGTTTCTGTGTGAAGGAGGGTGAATGGCGCAGGCTGAGAAAGGTACCAGTGGTTTCTTACTGAAAACGGGTGGAATGATTGTTGATGACCCAACCTACCCCGAGTTTACCTCACATAAGTAAAGTAAGGCTTGGAGTCCCATTGTAGGATTTTGTGGATACGATACTATTACTTTTTCCCGTTGTTTTGCAGTCAATAGAAACTGGGCAGCAGTTCACGTGGGAGCAATCGAATCTCGAGTGTAACAAGTCGAAGAATCGATATGCGAATGTGATAGCATACGACCACTCGCGCGTGGTCTTAAGCCAGTTGGACGGAATACCCGGCTCCGACTACATCAACGCCAACTACATCGATGGATATAGGAAACCGAAGGCCTACATTGCAACTCAGGTACGGAATACCAAGAATATATAACCCCTCTATTGATGGCTGGCGAAGTGAAACAAAAAAGTGTTGACTATGCAACATTGGTTCAGGGGAATTTAGGCTAATGTTTCAAAGAAAGCATTAGTATGGGGCGCATTTTCATGTCTTCAATGTGTCAGGGAACCGGTCTCACATCAATATTATACATGTACATATCGGTAGATTTGGATCTCTATCGTAAAAATTTTGTCGAAACTTTCTTCGGGGGCTGCAGCATACTGCACTGGAGCTGTTCATCAGATCATCACATAAACATCACTTCATCTTTCCCTTTCTTCCAATCGGTAGTATCTGGCGTATAGTGTGGTATGGCTAAGAAATGGACTAATGTTTCAAACGAATCATAATGCTCAATGTGATTCCAGCAGACCTGTAATCATCGTCTCCATGTCCGTTTTCGACTTGCAATATTATTTTATTGTTTTACGGGGTCTGTGGAAACGATCGGTAGTATGGTATATGGCTAAAAAATGGGCTAATGTTTCAAACGAATCATAAAGGTCAAAGTGATTCCAGCAGTCCTGTAATGTGTAATTCTCCTCTATCGTCCGCTGTAATATTATTTTCTTTTCTTGCTTTACAGTGCCCGAGGAAAATACCGGTAGTAGGATCAGGAATATATAACATTATAAGGGGGAGGAATATGCAAACAGTGTTGTGAGGCAGAAGCAAGGCTAGCGACCAAGGAGTTCCGTATATACGACTTTCTCAAATTTGTCCTTCCGTATATACGACCAGTTGTTTCCGTATATACGACCATTTTGTTGGTCGTATATACGGAAATCCTTCCGTATATACGGAAAGTCCTTCCGTATATACGGAAGTGGTCGTATATACGGACGTCCTTCCGTATATACGACCACACTGTTTGCATATTCCTCCCCCTCTATAATGTTATATATTCCTGGTAGGATGGCTCAAATGGGCTAATGTTTCAAACGAATAATAAAGCTGAAAGTGATTCCAGCAGACCAGTACTTCTTTCATCTCATCGTTCGACATGTAATATTATTTTGTTCTCTTGTTTTTTGGAAACCATGGAAACTATCAATAGAATGAATGATATGGCTAGAAAATGTGCTAATGTTTCAAACGAATCATAAAGCTCAAAATGATTCCAGCAGAGCTGTTCCCTTCCAGGCCTCACCTGTGCATAATATTATTTGCTTTTGCTCGTTTTCCAGGGGCCGTTAACCGGAAACTATCGGTCGTAACCTACTCCTAGCAGTATGGTATGTCAGAAAATGACCTAATGTTTCAAACGAATCATAAAGTTGAAAATGATTTCAGCAGCCTGTAATCGTCCTCTTCTCCTTTTCCAAATATTTTTTTTACCAAATAGTAAGAAAATGGCCTAATGTTTCACACGAGTCATAAAGCTGGAAGTGATTCCAGCAGACCTGTAATCTTCTTCTTCTCCTTCACCAAATAATTTTTTAAAAAATTAATTTTTTGTTTACAGGGTCCGTTACCGGAAACGTTCGGCGATTTCTGGCGTATGGTGTGGGAGCAGAATTCGGGGATGATAGTGATGTTAACGCGACTTGAGGAACGCACGCGCGTGAAATGCGACCAGTACTGGCCGGGTAGGGGCGGCCAGTGGTACGGACTGGTGCAGGTCACCCTAATGGACACCTTTCACCTTGCTCACTACACGATTCGTACGCTCAGGATACAGAAGGTACTTTTTGGTGGGTGGGTGAACTGGGAAAGGTGATGTTTCAAGCTTGTTTGTTTGTGGGGTTGTGCGCTGATTTGTGTGGAATGTATGGGGAGTGGGTGGACTTGGAAAGTTGATGTTTCACGTGTCAGGGGGTGTTTTGAGCAAGAAAAATGCGAAATTACGCAGTGCGTTGGGTTGGGTCAGCTTGGAAAGTTGATGTCTCTAATAATTTCCTGAAGAACCGGCACGCCTGAGTATTTTTTATCTTGTAGGACGGGATCGTTCATAAATTACACCTGTCTTTCTTCTTTTGCCAGTTTGTATCTACTGTACGTGTCTCTCCTCATCTCTTCCAGCCAATATTTTGTAGGCCTATTGTTCGCTTTTTACGACCAAAATGACTTGAGCCTTTCTTTGCAGCGCGGCGAGGGCGAAACGCGCGACATTCGGCATCTGCAGTTCACGGCGTGGCCCGACCACGGGGTGCCCGACCACCCCACGCCTTTCCTCATGTTCCTGAAACGGGTGAAAGCTCTCAACCCACCCGACGCCGGGCCTATCATCACCCACTGCAGGTACGAACCAGGGTACAATTTGTATGACTCTTGGCCGATTACCATGATGTTCATCATTTGGCTGAAGCGGCGAGTTCAGAAAAACTTAGGTATCCGGGTTTACCCCACAGTACCCTACTTTTTAGTACTAGTTTTATGAATTATCCTTTGTATCCTATGATACCCCTTCCCTTCCCCCTTCCCCCAAATTCTCTTGCTAAGTTTTTGCCCGTCCATTATTTCTACAGCTGTACGTGTGTAGGGTACTATGGGCTAAACCCGGACACCTAAGCTTTTCTATAGTTGCCGCTTTAGAAAATGATGAACAGTGTAGCTCATTTGAAAGAGGAGAGTGTTTCAAGGAATCGATTGGTGGAATACTTGTCTCGATCGGCCGTATGGTTGCTGAGATATGCTATAGTCTGGCCAATAGCAGTTGGCACCTGGACTCTAGGCGAGTTGCGTAGTTTGCATGTACTTCTGCTAATTAGGAGTACACGACGCGTGGACAGAAATCCGCATTTGTAAACCTGTTTTACGCAACGCGCCTTGAGTCCAAATGCCAACTGCTATTGGCCAGACTAAAGGTGTCCGGCTTTACCCCCGTGTCCGGGTTTGCCCCACAGTACCCTACGTACTATCTGAATTGCAGCGCTGGAGTGGGTCGAACAGGTGCTTATGAATTATCCCTCCTCCTCCTCCTCCTCCTCCTCCAAATTCTCTCCCTAACTTTTTCTACCGCCCCATATTTCTTCCTTTCTGTTTACAGCGCGGGAGTGGGTCGGACCGGCGCCTTCGTGGTGATCGACTGCGAGCTGGAGCGGCTGCGCTTCGAGAGCACGGTGGACCTGTACGCGTGCGTCACCCGCCTGCGCAGCCAGCGCAACTACATGGTGCAGACGGAGGACCAGTACACGTTCGCGCACGACGCCGTCCTGGAGGGCGTGCAGAGCGGCAGCACGGAGATCCCCGCCGCCAAACTGTTCACACACATACAGGCGCTGATGCAGATGCAGCCGATGGACGGCGGCGCCACGGGGATGGAGCTGGAGTTTAGGGTAAGGGTTAAGGGTTGACGGGGGATTCTAGGGTAAGGGTTAAGGGTTGACGGGGAATGGGTTAGCTGTGGTAGGGGTTAACACATACCGCACAAAGGCGTATTGTTGTCAAGAAGTCGCTCAAATGTTGTCGCTTTGTTGACGACATATCCACGTATGTATCTATGGGAATTGTCGGTTTGTTTCATTTCGTCACGTGCATGACTTGTTCCGACCTGAGCTGAATGACTTGTTGAGAACAATGACGCCTTTGTGCGGTATGTGTTAGCTCCTCCCCAATCGGTTCTTCACAGTGGTCAACCAGTTATGCAACAACCGACCACCTCAACCGATATGCAATGTGTGGGTGAGTTGCGCAACCGACGGCAACCGTTGCCGCGGTTGACGTCATTTATGCAATTCCCCTTTATATCGGTTGACGTTGGTTTTCACCGCCGGTTCTCAACTGCGAGGAGCAGATTAGGATGATTTGAGATGACTGCGGTGGGGTAGACTGGGGGGTAATTCTGGCCACAGAAAGAAATAGAAAACCCAATCAAAGCAGTAATGTGGCGCGGCGCCAATAATTCGGTAATAATTGGCGCCAACCTATTTTTGCTTGACCAAGCAGCCGGAATTTCCCCAAACTACCCACTCACTCAACTCGTCCATCTGCCAACCTATTTTCATTCTCTTCTTCTAATTGCAGCACTTAGCCGCCCTGCGCATGCCGCACGCCCGCTTCACAGTGGCAAATCTGCCGTGCAACAAGGCCAAGAATCGTCTGGTCAACATCCTCCCCTACGACTCTACCCGCGTGAGTCTGGCACCCCTCCCCGCGGGCCCGGAAGGCTCGGATTACATTAACGCCAGCTGGATCGACGGATACAGGGCCAGGAGGGCATACATCGCGACCCAGGGCCCCCTACCGGCGACGGTGGACGATTTTTGGCGCATGCTCTGGGAACATGACTCAACGATCATTGTGGTGCTGACCAAACTCAGGGAAATGGGAAGGGTAAGGCGGGGGGGGTGAATTTTTGGGAAAATAGGGATGATGCCGCGTTCACCAGACGTCCGTAACGGACGTATCTAGAGTACATGGTGGTTTGTGGTGTGCCATGTACTCCTAGATATGTCCGTTACAGATTTACCGACAGGCGGCGTCCGTTACAGACGTCTGGTGAACGCAGCATGTAAAGAAGGCTTCGAGTGTAAAAGGAAGTAGGGTACTGCGGGGTAAACCCGGCCAAGGGGTGAACCCGGCCACCTATTTCTGAAAGCCGTTCTTTCTGCATGGGTAGCCGGGTTTATCCCACTAATAAAGACTGGCCGGGTTTACCCCTGTTTGTTATGCCCTACATAGGAAGTAATCGACGTGCATATGCGTACATACGTCAGCCGTTCTTGTGTACCGTATTTACCGGTGCATAGCCCCCATCCATAGCCCCCAATGCATGGCCCCTCCCTTTGCATGGCCCCATATAGGACCTCTCAATTTTTGCATATGGGGCTATGCACCGGTAGATACGGTAAATCATTATTTTCTATTGTCTGTGCTATGTGCTGTAGAAGCAGCAGGAAGTGGTGTGTGGCGGTTGCGGCAAGCTTAAGCGCCGGAACACCGCTGACGCTGGGGCGATTATTGTAAGAGCTGCTAGCTGAAAGAATAAATACTGCCGATTAGCTTTAGTGCCTGAGGTTGCGTACTTTTGACGTGAGTTAAAGAGTGAGGTGAGGTGGTTGTCTCTGGTTTAACCCCTCCCCCTGCTTGCCTTGCAGATGCCACACACCCCCTGGTTTCTTCTGTTTTGCAGCTGTAGTTAGTGATGATTAGCCCATGCTGTGGGAATGCATTATCTATGCAGAGGGCTTATAGTCTAGTCCATTCAGCGAGAGTTGTCTCTGTGCTATTGCTCGTGTTGCGTAAACTAGAAACTTTCAGGGATATACGTAGCTTGTAAACTGCGCAGCACGAGCAAAGGCACGCAGGTATTTGTATCATGCCGCGTTCACCATACGTCCGTAGATCCGTCCGTCCATCAGCCTGTAACGTGTCCGTCTGTCCTGACGGATTTACGGACGTAATGGTGAATGCTGCATAATTTTTGCAAACTACGCAGGACGACTTGAGCCTTGAGTCCCATAACTCTCGCTGAACGGACTAGAATACGGTAGTATTGCAGTGATAGATTAGAGTTGCTGTGTGTGAATGAATGGAGTATGATTTGCATGATATGTACAGTATGTGCAAAGTGTGCCGTGTGTGTGTTGTAGGAAAAGTGCTGTGAATACTGGCCGTGTGATCGAGCGGAGAGGTACGGAGCCCTTGTGGTGGAACCGATAGCCGAATACAACATGCCGCAGTACGTGCTCAGGGAATTCAAAATGACGGACACGCAGGTGAGATAGAACGCCCTATCGGGTGCTATGGGGTAAACCCGGCCATGTTTCAGGGCTGCATGTAGCATGTATCATCTCAGCGTTTAGCATCAATCGATTCCTTGATCTCTCTTTCAATTCGCAATATTGAGCTATTTGTTGGTTCGTCATTTGCTGAAAAAGCAGGGTCACAAGAGCTTGTGTGGCCGGATTTACCCCGTGGCCGGGTTTACCTCACACACACAGTACCCTCTACTCTACTCTAATGAGTCGTGCTTCACCAATACGCCTGTTCTAAACGCTGTTTTCCGTTTACCCCGTTGTACTACCCGCAATCTTCACAATATGTAGGGTACCATGGGGTAAGTCGGGCACGGGAAATTTCGGCCACCTGAGGTTCAAGACAAAATATCTCGGCAACCCTAACCGATCGAGACAAACAGGATATCAGTCGATTCCTTGAACTCTCCTCTTTCGAATGAGCCGTTTGGTTCATCATTTGCTGGAACAACAAGTTTAAAAAAGCCTAGGTGGCCGGATTTACCCCATGGCCGTCTTTTCCCCGTGGTACCCTATATGGTTATTTTCTTTCAGAGCGGAGGCACGCGCACGATTCGTCACTTCCAGTACACGGAATGGCCGGAGTCGGGCGTGCCGAAGTGCGCGGAGCAGCTGATCGAGTTCATCGGCCAGGTGCACAAGACCAAGGAGCAGTTCGGCGCGGACGGCCCCATCACCGTCCACTGTTCGGCGGGCGTGGGTCGGACCGGCGTCTTCCTCGCTCTCAGCGTAATCCTGGAACGCATGCGCAGCGAAAATGTGGTGGACGTGTTCACGACGGTGAAACTGCTGCGGACGCAAAGGCCGAGCATGGTGCAGGCAGAGGTAAGGAATTGAGTAGGAAGATTTATCGGAGAATCGAACCCAGGACCTCTCGCGTTCCAGGCGAGCGCCCTAACCACTGAACTACACACCTGGATGACCTCAGACACGCAATTTGCCCCTTTGAACTGCTGAGGACGCATAGGTCGAGCATGCTGCAAGCGGAAGTACGTTACGTACGCGTTAAAGGGGAAAAAGAAAAGACGTGTGAGGGAATCGAGTAGGAAAATTTTACCGTAGGATGTGCCGTCAGGGAATCGAACCCTGAACCTCTCGGTTTCAGGCGAACGCCTTGACCGTTGAACTACGTACATACGTACCTGGATGACCTCAAGCCGAGTTTAGACTCGGTGACTTTGATGTGCGCAACGGGGTGACGAATTTTTTCAAGATATTCGCTACTTGTGCTATGAAATTTGGGTGGTCGCGAACAGGCGTGCATATCTTTTGATCGATATTTCGTCTGCACCGATCAAAAACGCACTGAATGAAGGAACACTGATAAACTCGCTGCCGTCCACTCTTCTTAGCGTAAGTAGTGAATAGGAACGCGAAGATATCGTTAAGTGTATCCTTTCAGGATCAATATCACTTCTGCTATCAAGCCGCTTTGGAGTACCTGGGCTCCTTCGATCATTACGCCATGCAGTATGAATGAGTGCGCTTTCTTGTCTGTGATTGGCTATCGCCAGAGATCGGCCAATGAACGACGAGCACCGCCCGAAGTTCTATCATTCTTTCAACCTCAAGTTTTCTGTCCGATCCTTCCAATCGCTTGTTCCCTTCATTGGGCGGTTTTTTATTGCAGAGGAAGTGCTAGAATTTTACGATTGCATGAATCTCAAAAATGTTTGAAGTCTGCATGTGTGTAGTAAAATCTATAATTGATTGAAAAGCTCCAATTTTTTCTCATGTCGTATCATTGATATACGTAGCTTGTGTTGTCTTGAGTGCTTTGTTTTCTTGTTATTGATTGAATGCAGTTGTTGTTGTTCCTGTTGTTTTTGTGCCGGCCCACGTTTTTGCATTGAATTGACTCCATTGATAATAGATAAGTAATGTCGGTCCCTTTGTACAGTGGAGAGTTTAGTGATAAGTTTATACGTGGCTGTGTAAATAAATATGTAGGTATGTCAAGAATAGGCTACCTACAGTACAGGAATCTGATAGCAGTAGCTAAAATAGTAGTTAGTGAGTCAAACTAATATGTACGTGACGTACACAGTAAGTTTATCATAGAGACTGCTTGTATGGTTATGGCTTTTGTTCGTTCTGACGTTTGTTTTTCGACCGCATCCTTGCTTTTTCTCAATCATCAACTTTGTTCACTTCACTTGGTCGTTTTCTTGATCGAAAAACCACACTTTTGCTCGGTTGTAAAAGCGTACGTAATATTGCGTGTTCGGGCTGGGTTTAGCAATGATGAGACGTACATAAGTGTTAAAGAACCTATCATGATATGGTATTATGGTATGAAAAGCAGTCACGTTTTGTTTTCAGAGATACTAGGTAATGTTTCTTTTGAGATTTTGTGAGCAGCTCCAATTCTGCCAAGCTGAAGATGTTGCCTTTTTATCTGGAGTAGCTTTTATTCGTGCGTGCAATTCAGTGTATAATCGTGTAAAGTTGAAAAGTAAAAGTCAGTGTTTGAAGCTGCTTTCCAGCAGCTTGACGTGATCATATGGATGACAATTAAGAATCTTTATGCATGCAAAAGCAATACTGTAATGTTCCGTATATAGCCCCCTCTCATGTGTAACCCCCCTCGTGCATAGCCCCCCCCCCCCCCCCCCCCCCCAAATCGGCCACTAACGTCATTTGCCCTCGTGTATAGCCCCCTATTGCGAACTGCGAAAAGCAAGGCAAATCAAGTGTTTTTGCTCTAAAAACAGCATTTTGAGGTGTTTTGATGCATAGGAGATCATCTGCACATCATTTGGAACAGTTCTGATCGTTTGGCCAGTGACATCCATCCTTTCGAAGGAATTTTTTTGTCAGAAAAAAATTCACAATTTTCAAGTTGAAAGCTGTATTTTTGATGATTGGAGCTTGCAAACGTGCCAAATAACCACCACAAACGAATTCAGGAGGTCAAAAAACCTTACGTTTGGTGCAAGTGTAAAATGACCTCGTGTATTACCCGGGCCCCCCCCCCCCCCCCCCCTCGTGTATAGTCCCCAAATCGGAGCTTACCATTTGTATAGCCCCATGGGGCTATCTACAGAACATTACAGTACAAGCCTATACTGCACCGGGGGGATGTACAACGGGGGATATACTGTACGTACACCCAAAAATACGGTAATACGTAGTTTGTCTTTCCATGTAGACTCTTTCTACGGTAACGATACCGTGAGGGTCCCTATCCAGTTGCACAAGTCGCTCGCAGTCATATACTCGCCCACCACCTCTCGCCAATAATCCTTGCATTCCTCCTGGCTTGCATGACGCCGATTACGGGCCGTGGTAAAGATGTGAACCACCAATTCAGCTTCATCCAATGCGTAGACTCAAACAAGCAAAAAAAGCTGCGTTAAACAGACTGTCGTTACGAATATGCCCATGTACGTACTGAGGGATATGACATGGGACAAAATTTATTTTTAAAGCTGTGTAGAGTACCTACCTATTGAGGCATTTTTAAAGGTCAAAGCCAGCGTTTTTTACGGCATGTAATTGAGGTTTTAGAAGCAAGGGGTCCCTTCCCTATCACCTACTTTCAAATATCCTGTTTGTTGAAACCAGTTTTATCATGACAGCAATTGATTTACCAAATTGTTTGTAGAAAACCGTTTTTTTACACATTCGCTTCCGTTCACGAGTTATACACCAATAAACACCCCTACATACATACATAACGGTAAAGTACATATCATAACAACATCCACTGGTGTCAGAGTAAAAATTTGAGTTACTTTACTCGAGTAACTCGGGCGATTTTTGCCCGAGTTATTTAACTTAACTTAACTCGGAAAAATGCAGTCATTGAGTTATCTAACTCGACTTAACTCAGTATTGACCGTTGTTGCTTCTAACTCGGGTAAAATTTTAGAAACAGCGAGTAAGTACTGCCATACTAACTCGAGTCAAGCATTCCATACTTACCCAGTACTTACTCGAGTAAGTTAACTCGAGTTACGCCATTGCTGTAAACGGCATGCACGTACATGCGCATACAAAGCAGCAGCGCGCGCGCACTCAAACATAAACGCGGCAGCAACAAAAGCGGACCCTACATGCGTGAGAAATAAAACATTCTTCACTCCGTCCCAGTATTTAGTGGTTGCTTTTCGTCTTGCATTATTATCGAATGCATTAGCAATATCGGTGGCAAAGAAAACGACATCGCCTGCAGTTAAAAATACAATATTTTCGCGACACTCAGAATGATGCACGTACTGTACGTACGTATGTTCTTTTCGTTTGGACATTTTCAGCCAGTACTTACTCGACAGTACTTACTCGAGTAACTCGCAAGATTTTGGGCTAACCCAACTCAGCTGAGGTTAGAGCGAGTAAGTTACTCAACTTAACTCGGGAAAATGACAGCCCGAGTAAATCTAACTCAACTTAACTCAATATTCAGAGAGAGCGAGTTGACACCAGTGCAACATACAATAGCCATGTACTCCACTGATTTTCTACCTTGAAATCCATCCTCGCCAGCCATGAATACGTTGCTAACGACGTATATTTCATGATCATCAGCCAGGTTCCCGACCAGTCTCTTGAACTCGGTAACAATGCTCTCACGGTAGCGGCACTTGATTTCCGGCACGCTCTTTTTGAATTTACGGGCATCGGCATCGAGGTCTACGTCCGATTTGGTTCGAACAAAGACGAAAGGCACCTACGTATGTTACACACCTGTTTTGGCACAGAAAACAAAAAATAGAAATACTCTACAAAAGCATCGCCCAAATAAAACAGCAGAAAACAGAGAAAGGCAAGATCCAACTCACATTATCCTCTCGCGCTTTTCGAGCGATGGCCGTGTCCAACTCGGTGAAGCGCCCAGCCGTGCAAATGATCAAACAATCGAACGCATAAAGAGTCTTGTTCATATAATATGTTGCGGCTCCATGCGCGTCAGTACCTCCACCTGAGTTATTATTACCGCGTAAACCCAAGAGTATATTGGGATGGGAAACCGACCTATACACCAAACTTTACATTTACAGTACGTACATACCTGGTAGATCCCAGTAGACGATGTGTCGATACATTGGGTGAGGATAGGCTTCGACTTGTTGCGTAGTTTCGGTGGTTCCTGCCGGTGCTGCCTCTTAAAAAGCCAAGAAATGCACAGAAATCAATAGCTGTCGGCCGTTTAAAGGGCAGATGCGGCAAAGATTTCCCATAGTGAAGGCGAGGATCGATTTTTCAAATTTCCTTCGGTGAACTTTATGCAGTTTTACATGCTGAATCGATCCCACCCACCAGTCTCGACGCGATTTTGCCTCCTCGCAGAGAAAACCCACATGTACAGGGTGTCTTGTAACGTTTTCGCGCAATTTATTGCGAAACGCCCTGTACAAGTGGGTTTTCTCTGCGAGGAGGCAAAATCGCGTCGAGACAGGTGGGTGGGATCGATTCAGCAAGTAAAACTGCATAAGTTCACCGAAGAAAATTTGAAAAATCGATCCTCGCCTTCACTATGGGCAAATCTTTGCCACATCTGCCACACATAATTTAGGCTATTTTAAAAATCTTTAACAACCAGGATCATCCGGCGCTCTTTGCGAAAGATTGTTGAGAAGGAAAGATTTGCCGCTCCCAGCGTTTCCCACAAAACCAAAGTTGAATGCCTTCAGGTCCATCCCTCTTTCTTTCCGTGCTTTTTCTCGAAGCTTTCTCTTGTGTTTTTCAACGTCCTCCTGGCCTGAAGCACATTAGTATGTATGTAATGTTGTTCTGTGTACTACTGTACGTGGCTGACTGGGAAGGTTAATCTCCATATTCTCGTTTGTTTGCCTAACCTACAGTAGCCTATGGACGATAATGCGGTCACTTGATTGGGTTGGTCGATAGCGACCCCGCGGTATTTAGTGAAGGTTTGGATCGGTGCTTGCGGGGTCGTCGACCTTTAGCGAGTGAAAAGGGGTACGATTAGTGCTGACCAAGCTGAAGATGTTTATTGTTTGTTTACACACTTACTTTGTACAGGTGGTAATTCCGCTCTGGGTTGCAGTTGCGGCATCGGCATAGGGGTTTCTTGTTGTGGCGCCTGTGACATAAAATATGAAATGAGCGCAGCTACCAAGTTTGGTATATTAATTCGTCCGTGAATTCTAATCATCTCAGCAATATCTTCCAAAAAGGTCATGGTCAGCTAATTGCCCGAGTTCACACACACACTCCCGCGTTCACGTCAAATTGACTAGGCGAAGGAAATCCACCGTTATACAGATGGGAGGGTTTCAGAAGTGTGCGGTTTTTTAGTTACGGAGAGACAAGTTACGAACGGCTCACGACTGTAAACCAAAATGACTAGCCTTTGATGCAACATACTGCATGTGTACACCTAACCTATGTATGTAGTACGTACCGTATTTTTGGGTGTATATCCCCATGGGCAAAAATATATAATCCCTGTATAGAGAAGAATGGCCTACATAGTGAAAAGTAACGAAGCAATCCCTGACTAGTTTTGGCCCCAATATATTCGATACCAATTTATTCGATATCCAATTTATTCGATTTTACGAAACCTTTTTATTGAGGATTCCATATCGAATAAATTGGATAAATTGGTTTCGTAATATCGAATAAATTGGATATCGAATAAATTGGTTTCGTAATATCGAATAAATCCTTGGATATCGAATAAATTGGTATCGAATATATTGGGGCCAAAACTAGTCAGGGATTGCTTCGTTACTTTTCACTACGTAGGCCACTCTTCTCTATACAGGGATTATATATTTTCGCCATGGGGTTATCCAAAAATCCAGAGAATACGAGTTATGGTTATACATATACATATACAGTACACTGGAGACTGGAGGATATACGTGCGTACATTGGGGATATACATGGGACAAAATTTTTGTTTCTGAGAGAGAGAGAGAGAGAGAGAGATGTGTAGAGGCATGTTTTTGAGGTCAAGAGTATGTGTTTTGGGGTTTTTTCTGGTACAGGACATGCTCAGCTAGGGTAGCTAGCTAGATACTAAGCTTTTGCACAGCAGCATGGTGTAGGAGTATGTACAGCTACACTTTAGCTTTATGACCAGCTCAGCTTATACATCGGTACATTACATACTACTGTAGGTTTGGTATATATACCTTCCAGTACGTGGGGTCATACACCAGGGGGATATACAAAGGGTTTCAAAGGGGGGTTATAGACTGGGACTGGGGATATACAATGGGGACATACACCCAAAAATACGGTATCTATCTACCGAACCTCTTCTCGTGATCCTTATCAGCCAGCATTTTGTAGTGACGCGGCGAGTGCGATTGCAAAACAAGTGCTGCACCTCTTTACGGGGTTGTTTGTTTGGCAAAAAGGCGCGCGCGCGCGCACAGTCGCGTTTTGTTGTCACAGATCATAGGTAATGTTTCTTGAGATTTTGTGAGCAGCTCCAATTCTGCCAAGCTGAAGATGTTGCCTTTTACTTATCTGGAGTAGCTTTTATTCATGCGTGCAATTCAGTGTATAATCGTGTAAGTTGAGAAGAAAAAGTCAAACATGACTAAGCTGCATTCCAGCATAGCTTCACGTGATGACATCCAGAATCTGTATGCGTGCAAAAGCAACACATGGAGCACCGGTTATGTATTCGATAATGTGAAGACATACTCAACGATTT
This sequence comes from Epsilonema sp. ZAB3_2, assembly GCA_030247985.1. Taxonomy (NCBI): domain Eukaryota; kingdom Metazoa; phylum Nematoda; class Chromadorea; order Desmodorida; family Epsilonematidae; genus Epsilonema; species Epsilonema sp. ZAB3_2. The sequence continues at coordinate 21,814 of JASAMW010001754.1, read as the reverse complement.
ACACGCTGTTCGTACTTTCGCCTGTCCGTACTTTGCCATTTCGTACTCATGCGTTTCGTACTTTTCGCGCCTGGTACAATTTCCGCCTGGTACAGTACCCAATACGTACAATTTGCTGTTGGTACACCACTAATTATTGGTACTCAAGGCACCACCGTTTGGTACTTTTTCTAGTATGTACACTTTTCGTTTGGTACACTTTTTTAACACAGTTATGTGTGAAATGCAGGTGCGTGAAACACCAAAGCTAACCCTAAGCCTAAGCCAACACCAACCCTAAGCCTAAGCCAGCCTAACACTAAGCCTAAGCCTAACATCAACCCGCCTGCCTAACACTAAGCCTCACCTCACCTCACCTAAGCCTAGCCCACCTCACCTAAGCCCTAAGCCTAACCAAATTACCAGAGGACAGCTGCAACGAAAGGTCCGCAACGAAAAAATTGGAACAAAAATTGTATGTTACGTACGTACCGCCTTTTGTACCAACTGATAATTGTACCAAGTGGAAAGAGTACGATATGCAAATTGTACGAAATGCAATTTCCAGTTTTGGGTTCAATTTTCTTGCGTACGTAATGAACAAAGTACGAATTGGCTACTGGACCAACCTAGAAAAGTACGAAGTTGTGAAAGTACTAATGTCAGAGTACCAAGTGGATTCTGTACGAACAGCGCGCATACCGCCTACTCAACATACAGTAAAATCAAAATCACGTACGTACGAACAATAATCATATCAAAGTATCGACAACTCCTGGAACGAAGTCAAGTTTGGTTTGAAAGAAAAGGCCGTTTTGATGTACAGTCGTTTTGTTTAGTTTAGGGCAACACACGCGCAGCACGGGACATTATTGGAGCAGAAATTTCCGATGGTTTACGGACCAATCGGCACTCCGTCGGTTCCCGTTGTCGCTTGGATTAAGAAGCTGTTGAACAGTCGGCGCAAGGCGCCCGTACCTTTTCCCACCACGTCCAGGTACTCCTTGCGTTCCTCCGGGCTTGCGTGACGTCGATTACGAGCCGTGGCATAAACGTGCACCACCAGTTCAGCCTCATCCAATTCGTAGCCTCAAACAAGCTGTTACTGTACATACTGCGTACCATTCGTATGGCAATAGCGTCCGAGATCAGTAATGTACGTAGTGTTAAGCTAGTTCAACGCTAGGCTAGGTTTGCAAGGCGAGTTTAGCCATCCGTCCTTGGACCGGTACCTGATTGGTGGTGTGCCTAAGTCCACAGCTGTGACCTAGGGAAGCGGGTTCGATTCCCGTTCGGTCCGATTCTCTCCCGATTTTCGGGGCACGGCTATCGCCATACAGAACGCGGCACGTCACTAGTAATAAAAAGCTGCTGCTTTTTAATAATAAAAAGTAATAAAAAGCTTTTCGGGGCCCGGCTATCGCCATACAGAACGCGGCACGTCACTAGTAATAAAAAGCTGCTTTCAAACAAACCCGAGATTACTGTAAGGTTTGGTATACTGTAGTAATCATACCTCGACCTTGAAATCTTTTCGAGCCAGCCATGACTTTGTTGCTAATGACGAATATTTCCGTATCATTGGCCAAGTCACCGATCGCCTTCTTCAACTCAGCAACAATGTCCTTGTAGTAGCGATGCTTGATTTCCGATACGTCCAAGTTGTATTTTTCGGCTTCGTTATCGAGGTCTTGGTCCGATTTGGTTCGAACGAAAATGTAGGGCACCTACAAGGTAGCCACAAAAATTTTGGCAAAAAACCACCCTCTTTCTGCACAACAAAACAATAGAACATCGTATGTAGAATAACAGCAAAAAAATCAAGGGAAAGGGTTATCCAAATCACATTATCTTCTCGCGCTTGTCGAGCGATAGCCGTGTCCAATTCAGTGAAGCGCCCAGCTGTCACAATGATCAAGCAATCGAACGCATAAAGAGCCTTGTCCATGTAATATGTTGCGGCTGCATGAGCATCAGTTCCTCCACCTGCGTTTGCGTAGATAAAAAGGAATGCAATAAATTTTTATATGTACGTACGTACAGTACAGTACGGGGTCAATTCAGTCACCAAATTACTGACAGTCGATGGAAAGCAAAGGCATTGGCTGATTGGCTGTTTGGCTAACAAAACAACTATTGCTGTAGCCTATACCTGGTAGATCCCAGTAGACAATGTGCGGATATTTTGGGTGAGGATAGGCTTCGACTTTTTGCGTAGTTTCGACGGTTCCTGTTGCTGCTGCCTCTAAAGCCAAGAATTGCGCAGAAAACAAATCGCCGTTTTACGTGAATGTAATCGAAATTAAAACTTCGATAACTTTTACGTACATACTTGGTTCATTCTCGCTTCTTTCGGAAAGATTGTTGAGAAGGGAAGATTTTCCATTCCCAGCGTCTCCCACAAAACCGAAGTTGTAAGCCTTCAGGTTCATCTTTCTGTCTTTCTGTGCCTTTTCTCGAAGCTTTTTCTTGTATTCTGCTACGTCCTCCTGGCCTGAAGCATACGCACTTACCCCTACACAGTAGGCCTATGTTTTAGAGAAAAAAAGATGCGCAACCATAAAATGATCATAGTGTTCGCTGTCAACAACGATATCAAGTAACAATAGGGGCAAAGTGACCCAAATGGGCCGGTTGCCTAAGAGCTGCAAAACAGCTTCATTCAAAATTTTGTAAAATAATTTTTTTAGTCAATTTCGATGGTAGTGAGGATAAGAAAACAAAATTGTGAACACAAAACTCCAGGTGGTAACTCGGTCTGTTTGGAAACCATTATAAAAATTTGTACATTATTATCAACCTAGTTTAAAACACCAACACCACTTACTATGTACAGTTGCTGTTTCTTCCTTTCTGGGTTCAGGCATAGGAGCTTCTTCTTTTGGCGCCTCTGACAGAAAAGTGGAAATGGCCTTTCCTATCAAATTTGGCAGAAAGCCTAGCCCAACTGTGACACCCTTAAGAAGTATCTGACCAAGACTTTTCCAAAAGCCCATTGTCAGCTAATTGCCAGGCACACTGCCGCCTAAAACGTCACATCACAACTGATCAGCAGGTGAAGGAACCCAACATTTTTGCAGCATTCAGAAATATGGCTATGTATGAGAGATGAATCACTCCAAAACAAAAAGATAGGCCTATATGCTATATGCTTTTCTTATGAAATAAGTACAATATAGCCTTCGAACCCATGCACACAGCACCGAACCTCTTCCTGTCTCCTGATTCTTATCAGCAAGTTTGTAGTGGCGCTGCGCGGCGAGTACGCTTGTAAAAGTGCATGCAGATCCAGCGCACTGACGCCAAACGCTAAAATTTCTTACAGGCCCTAGGGACGGCTGTCCTGAGGTTATCCTGAGGTTGTCCTGGGGTTGTCCTGACCCCAGGACAACCTTCCCAGGACAATCTCAGGATATCCAATCCCAGGACATCTTCAGGACAACCAATCCCAGACAATCTCAGGACAACCAAACCAACTCCAGGACAACCTCAGACAACCAACCCCAAAACATACAGGACAACCGACCCAAGAACAACCTCAGGACAATCAACTCCAGGATTACCCCAGGACAACCTCAGGACAGGGAGGGAGACTCCCATGTACGGTTGTTTGTTTGTCAAAAAGACAAACATCGCGCATGAGTCATTTATTACATACCGATCATTTTATGTACAAAATGAATAGTGTCGAACACGGTGTACTGTAACTGTACACACAGTACACACATCCATTACAATTCCTTTGACAAACATGACAATTTGTAAAACAACAGAGTTACGTAGCATTCACACTGAACTACAGGGTGTCTCACGTAGACCTACCTAACGATCCAGTCTTATAACTTCCGTATTACAATAGATATCAAGCTGAAATTTTGTCCCCAGAAACCAAAGAATATACCATTTTGTTGTGGCAAAATTTGAGCCAGATTCAACTACATAGGGATGAAATTACGAGCTTGCGAATTTGTGACCAAGTTTTTCGCATTTTCCGCACTGAACGTGGTTTTGGGATTAAAATCTTCTGCTGAGCATGGTCAAGCAGCTCATCCAACATGGCAATATGGTGGAACAACAATGGCTGAAATCACCACAGTCCAGAACACAAGAGGATTCAAAAATTCAGGCGGTTTACCGCCCATAACAGCCTTCAAGGAGCTGTCGAGGTCAATAACGGCACCAATGATTTCAAAATGTTGAAAAACTTGGTCACAAATTCGCAAGCTCGTAATTTCATCCCTAGTTGACCTATCGGGCTCAAATTTTGCCACAACAAATGTTATATTCTTGGGTTTCTGGGGACCAAATTTCAGCTTGATAGCTGCTGTATTACGGAAGTTATAAGGCTGGATCGTTAGGTAGGTCTACGTGAGACACACCCTGTATTAGCATGCTGTACGCGCAATAACCCACGGCAGATTACAATTGTTTCGAATATGGGACACTACAGTAAATGTCCGTTCACAACAAAATAGAATGCAGCTTTCGAATGCAAACATCTTTTGCTTTCCCTTACACTTAGGAGTGTGCACACAGTACCAATTCTTGACAGTACATACGAAAGTACATAACATACTGTATGTACAGTATAGCCAAATTTTCAAATCTCGCTAGCGGGTTTTAAAATTTCATCTCCCGCTAGCGGGATTTCAAATCTCGCTACCTTTTAGATCCCGCTACGACATATACAGCTAAAATTACAAGCATACCCTCAAACGACAGGAACTCATCATAGTGGTCGTAAAATAGTAAAACAATGACTAGCACGACAGTAAATGCAGCACAATAGCCAAGCACGCGATTAAGAGGAACCGAAGCCAAGCAGCCGCTCCACCTCCGTCTTTTCCGCCAACGCGCATTCCTGCCCGACTGCTGCAGTGTATGTGGCAAGCCGCGTCGGCATCTGCTATCTTATTGTTATGAACCATGTTGTCAAAGGTGTTTAGGGGGCACCATGTGCCCTTAACGGGGTCCGTAGTGCCGCAAGGGGTCACATCTTCCAGAGTTCGGTCGACTTCGGGATTTGCGCCGGGTTTATGGTACAAAATGCGCACCTCTTTCTCTCTGTTCAGTTCGATGATGAACCCCCCTGAAGTCGGCATTTCTGGCACTTTATTGCGATCGATCCCCATCAGGTACATGACAGCCAAAGTGATTTCTGTGTGCTGCAAGTATGTACGGTAGATGGATAACAGTGTCAATTAAAATGGACATTTTGACGCTTTTGGACCGTTTGACAAAAGTACCATTTTCTGTCCCATCTTACCGAAGCGTAAGCGACGAGTAAGGTGTCCGTGGCGTTTTTAGTCTTAAGCCAGAGGAGATCCAACAAGTGAGATAGCCAATAGCCTATGCAAAAAATGAAAATACTTTTTGCCCCTCACGCCTCAGACGTTGGATCAACGGCCACAGATATACGTCGACATGGTGCTATAAAAGCAACAGACCTGCCATCATTTTGCTGCATTCGGAAGCTTTCGCACACTCAATTTGTGGAATCTCTGCGAATTCTGTGATGTTGGAGGTAATGTCCTTAGTCGCAGGTTCGCTTTCATTCAATTTTGCTGCTGTAAGCCAAGTAGGCAATGGTTTGCCCTCGAGTTTCTAAAGACCAGAAAATCGTGTGTAGGCAAAGGTATAAGCATTTTTTTGAAGGAGGACTTGATCTTTACCATGTTATTGATATTGTCAGCCAAGTCCGCCATCTTGCTAAGACATGAACCATCACATGGCAACCAAGAACTCTTGTTCAGCGAGTAATTGATCAGATCCTAGTAATGCAAAGCAAGACGCAGGAAAGTGCAAAAAATGTTTTGTTGTTATCTTGTCTGCATTTTCTGGTCCAGTGCTCATGCAGTACCTTATCATGTTCCAACAAATGCTTCATGTGTGATGTATCTTCGTTATCAATCGGTTCCCACGCTCTCTTTTGAGGGGCACAGTCATCAATGCTGTACATTCTTAATAGCTGAAAGACAATGGGAAGGTTGTATTTATAAATAATTAAAATAAAAGAAAATAAAAGAAAATAAATATAAATAGATAAATATTAAAATAAAAGAACAAGATACCGTAGGCCTACTATGTATGAACATACTGATCCAGGGGGTACGGTCGTTTGGTTGCCGGAAATTTGGTTGCGGACATTTCGTTGCGGCGGTGATCATTTCGTAACGAGAACTTTCGTTGCGGGTTTTTCGTTGCGGGTTTTTCGTTGCGGACATTTCGTTACGGTCGTCGTCTGGTCATTTTGTAACGAGAACTTTCGTTGCCGGTCATTTCGTTGCGGGTCAGTTCGTTGCCGGCCTTGATTTGGTCAGTTGGTAGTGAGTACTTCCTTTCGTTGCCATGCACTTCGTTGTAGGCTTAGGCTTAGGCTTAGTTAAATCTCGCAACGAAATGACCAGCAACGAAAGTTCTCACGACCAAGTGACCAATTCTGGACTGGCAACGAACTGAACTACAACGAAATGACCGGCAACGAAAGTTCTCGTTACGAAATGACCAGACGACGACCGCAAGGAAATGTCCGCAACGCAAAAACCGCAACGAAAGTACCCGCAACGAAGTGACCGTAAACCCTGATCCAGAATTGTTTTCAAGACAAACACAACTCACCATATTTTCGATTTTGTATGGCACTGGCGTCCAGGTAAAAAATTTCCCAGTGCCACTACCTTCAAACAGACCCCACAGGAAAGCCTGTAAGGTTTGTTGAGTTCTTTCAGCACTGGATGAATAAGCTTTCACCTAAAATAATGTCGTCAGCAGCAGCCAAGTAGTTACAGTAAGATATTGTTAACGTACAGTACTACATATGTTAGTAGGTATGTACGTACACATGTACCTCATTGTGATTGAATGCCTTTTGAATTTTCGGTGCCTTTGTGTCAGTATATCTGGCCTTCAGTTTCTTGCCCAGTCCATAGCCTTCCAACATGCCCCTCTAAAATTAATGTATCAGGTTTTTAAATACGATTTATTTCGACCATTCAAACAAAGTGCAGGAATGTGCATTACTGTACGGTGGTGAGTTGTAGCTCATCCTGGCCCTCCTTTCCCAAATTAGCATCCTTGTACTCAGTAATAAATGTGCCAGGGTGTCGATTGCCATGTCGCATTCCCTAAAATAAAAAAATCTGGTTGTGTATTGTGTACCAAGTAAAAATATTTGCTAACTTAAAAATCCCACTTGGCCATGTTACCCTCGCCGTGTACGTCTATGTACGGTATATGCGTGCGTGTAAAGAAAGGTACGTCTAGGTAGTGTGACCTGTTTATCGTATCACACCATATCGACCTTGGTGTGATTGTGATATTATAAGAGTACAATCAACTTACCACAAGCACCATGATAACATCCTGATTTTCTGGTGGGTCTTGCGCACTGACCAGGTAAATGCAGCAAGACAAAGCCCAGTGCAGTGAGAGTGAGATCGCAACAATATTTCTTGCCATGTTATGTTAGCCACTAGCAGGTAAAACTGTCCTGTTGTACTAGGTAGTATAGTTCTGGGAGGATATTTTTCAGCTAAAATAGAAGGTAATTTTTATAGTACTAACTACGTATTACTATCATGATTGGACGTAAAACGTTTTTAGTAGTAATTGGCAAAAGCTGAAGCAGCAGAATCAGACTTCCAATAAATAGCTAACGGCTAATGTGTAGGAATAAAGCTGGAGTGTACATGGTGTAGACGCTTTTAAAAATAGGTACTACTGCGCGAAAGTCACACGCTGTGGCATGTGCCACCTAGATAGTATGGGGTAGTGCCACTGCTAAGCTCTCTAAATTGGGTTCAGCCGGTTTTTTTCAAGAAAATTTGTCTGCCATTCAAAACGCTTTCAAGTCGTTTTCATTGAACTTTTCCAGACAGAAAAACGCAGGAAAACGCAAAACTTTTTTCTCTGAAAACGCAGGTCATTGTTGTTCCGATTTTTTGTTTTTCCGAGTAAAAATTGCTAAAAGAGGTTAGAGAGTATACCAAACCAGCTCTATTATGCATGCATTGCAGGGGGCGGCATGAGCAGTGGTTGTCCGCTTTCACCACTTCGACAATAGCAGGATAATAGAATAGTATATTGGAAGTAAATTGCTGTCCTATTGCGCTGCCATAGACAAACATGCCATACAACTTTTTGAAGAAATTTCATTCTTTGTCCTTACTTGGGTCCAAGAAGGAAAAATTTCTTTGGCAAGCAAAGTTTCAGAAGGTCACATAAGAGAACATGTAAATATGGGACGCGGCTAAAAGTGAGGAAAGGTCGTTCGTAGATATAGTCATAACCTACTGTACATAATCTGTTTCAGCTTTTCACCTGTTACGCAGTAAGTATTAGTTGTTGCTATGAAGGAAACTGCTAGCAAAATATTATTAACTAGCCCAAAGGGGACTGCAACATAGCCAATGCGTCATAGACATTCGCCAAATGCTTTATGAGTCAATAATTACTGGAAATGAACTGCTCTCATGGAACAAAGACTACTAGTAGTACCGTACCTACCTACGTTTCCTTTCCTCCTATATTCTTCAATGCGCTTCAACTGTTACGTAATGTAGCTGTATCAATCAGTTATACCAAAGCTAATTATATCAATAGCTAGGGTAGAAATAAGGTTCGTATAAACACGTGAGAGTGAGTGAGTGGTCATTGAACAAAAGATTGATAGCAACTCGTGGTATCAACTTCTGTTGTCAACAATATCTGGGTGCCCTTTAGCCGCACGTACGCAACGGTACGGTACCATAAACCGCATTTGCTTTTATTACCAGCCTATAAAGGGATAAACAAGCACGGCTAAGTGGCACGTATGTACAAACAGTGTATATTCCTGCGTATTAGCATACATAAGTATCTTGAGAATAATTTGTTTGGACTTGTGCCAGTTAGCTCATGATTGCAAAATAATAATTGGTGTCTCGTTCACATCAGCTAAGCTAAGTACATAGGTAGTACTGTACTATGATTAGCATTCGCGTAGCATTATCAAAATGCTAAAACAGAACACTATACGTACGCATGAATACGAATTTTTTTGAGACACCGAAAAAATTCGATTAAATATTTTGCCGCATAAAATTGTGGATATTTATTTTTTAAGCAACGCGGATTTACAGGCGCGCAAACCTTTCTTGGGCAAAATTATTGTAATGAGGAACTGAACGCCTATTTGGTTCTGGTTGGGCTTGACGTCTCTGGATCTTTTGGTGAGCTGTGACTGCGTTATCTACGTACAGTGCGCATGTACTACAACTACATACATCTGCATGCATATAGTATGCCGCCCAATAGAAACATAGTATACCATACGGTATATGCAGGGTGTACGTAGAAACTACTGAAAAACCGGATTTTCGTCACCATACGTAACGTACCTTTGCAAGTTTGCAAAAGACATCAAACATGCTTTCAAGGAGATCGGACTGATAATAAAATTGTGAAAGCAAAAGACCGCAAACAAACCACGGAAAAGCACCAAGAAGACTTGCAGCAGCCATGTCTGCTAGGATGAGTTGGGATTTGTTTCTTATGCTTTTTCCGACTACTTTGATATCGATGCATTTTTTGTTTACTGTAAACCCTGTTTGTAGCCCCCTCAAATATAGCCCCCTCGTATATATAGCCCCCCTAATCGGCTACTAACATCATTTGCCCTCGAAATAGCCCCCTATTTAGAAACGCGAAAAGCAATGGAAAACGTGAGTTTTTGCACTAAAAACAGCGTTTTGGGGGTGTTTTTATCATAGGAGATCATTTGCACATCATTTGGAACAGTTCTGAACATTTTACCTGTGACGCCTCTTCGACAGAAAACTTTTGATGACTAACTTTTTTACAATTTTTCGAGCTAAAAGCTGCAGTTTTGATTAGAGGAGCTTGGAATCATGCAAAATAACCGGCATAAATGAGTTCAGGAGGTCAAAAAACGTTACTTTTGTTTTGGTGCAAATGTAAAATGCCCTCGTATATTGCCCCCCTCGTGTATAGCCCCCTCGTATATAGCCCCCTAATCGGCAACTTAACGTTTTGATAGCCCCCGGGGGCTATATACGAGGGTTTACAGTATATTACGGCGCGTCTTGTCTAAAGCAAGATGAGTTTTTGGCTGAGAATAATTATTTGTGTCAGTCCACTGTACCTTTCCTCCGCTCTCAATCCGAATTTATCAATATTCAGTATTGAACCTGACCCATACAAATCCTTACCCTTGAATGAGTTTATTAAAACCGACGATGCTTTTTCACTTCCTTCCGCGCTCCCCGATGCAAGAACAAGAAGCATCACTATTGATCGGGAAAAAATTGATCACTACGTCAACAGCGTGCGAAAAGTTGCTCCATCATTACTCAGTGTTTCTTTGGCGATCGTGCATACAGATTCAAATGGAAATGTGGTGCAGAAATATACAGAGGGTTACGGTCCTTTGGAGCCAACTCAACCCAGTTGGGCACAAGCCAATGCAAACACCCTTTGTGGCATCGGTTCGATAACAAAACAGTTTACCGCTGCCATGCTAGGCAAGGTTTTGCAGGACAAAGGAATGGGGTAAGAACATATTACGGTGCTCTCAATCTCAAGTACAGTACTACCGGACCGCCCCGTACAAAGTCCCTTTTCGCGTATTTTCCCAAAAGCACACAAAAGCCAAATTTGGCTCTTGTGTGTACGATGTATTGCGCGTGTTTTTATTTTTTAATACTGTTACATTGCGCACGAAGCGCAAGCCAGTCGTTTTTTATAAAAAAATAGTTTTTCATCACGCACACCAAACGTGTTGGCTATGCATAAGCTCACACGTTTTCTCGCGAAGGTCGAAATATTACGTGTAAGGGAACTTTGCACGGTATCCAGCACTGTGCCTACATAATACATTTGTACATAATTATATGCCAAACAAATACTTGCCTTAATCCTGTACACATTTTCTGCCGTAGGGCCATGTGGGACACGCCGATTCGACAGTTTCTGGGTGAGAAGTACAGCGAATTCTACAACTCCTATCCAGACCTGAACCAGCTGCTGACCCTGAGAGATGCGTTGTCCCATAGAACGGCAATTCCGAAATATGATGGGGGCATGCTGCTCTTTATCGACTCAGACGGAGTTGGACTAAGCCTGGAAAAATTCTTGCAGTACGTAACGTACGTATGTTATGTATACTGTTTTGTTGAGACCTCGTTCAGATGCAGTACGCCCTGAAGTCGCTATGGTAGTCATGGGTGGCTAATGAAAAGGGGGGTCTCGTCATAGTCTATACTGAGGGGGGTCTCGTCATAGGGGTCTCGTCATTGCCTATCCCCAGGGTGGGGGGTCTCATCATAGGGGGGTCTCGTCTTAGGGGGTCTCGTCATAGGGGGTCTCGTCACAGGGGCCCTGTGACAAGACCCCATGACGAGACCTCCCTGTGATGGGGGTCCCCATCTGGGGGACGTCCCCCAAGTTGGGGACGTCGTCCCCCAACTGGGGGACGCTGGAGGCGACACTCAGCCACATTGTAGGAGGCGCCGCAAAAAACTCATAAACTTGATGTTTCAAGTTTATGTTATACCTGAGACAGGTCGGTGTTTACCCAGGCAAAAAGGTGTGTACAGAATTCTGCACGCACCTTAGAATGCTGGGTAAATACCGACCTGGAGCTCGCCTCCCAGGTGTAACATAAACTTGAAACATCAAGTTTATGAGTTTTTTGCGGCGCCTCCTACAATGTGGCTGAGTGTCGCCTCCAGCGTCCCCCAGTTGGGGGACGACGTCCCCGAGTCGGGGGATGTCCCCCCAGGTGGGGGACGAGACCCCTTATGTATAAACTGTGACGAGACCCCCCTCTGTGTTTCAGCTATGACGAGACCCCCTATGACGAGACCCCCCTCTGTACATAAGCTATGACGAGACCCCCTATGACGAGACCCCCTCTGTATATGCTATGACGAGACCCCCTATGACGAGACCCCTATGACGAGACCCCCCTCAGTATAGACTATGACGAGACCCCCCTTTTCATTAGCCACCCATGACTACCATAGCGACTTCAGGGTACGTAGGTCTGTACGTACTGTATGTACAGTAACTACCATACTTATTGTACATAACATATGCACTGTTATGTACTATTAGTATCTACCTAGCCTTACAGTACCTCCATACGTAGACATAGGCCTACATACCTAATTTATTTCCAGAAATGTACATCACTTGAAACCCATCTCTCATTCCCCTCTTTCAACCGTTTGGAGATCCAGCTTCTCATACAGCAATTTCATGTACATGCTAGCCGGAGCAATTGCTTCCAAATTGGCTGAAAAAAGCAATGGCAGCAGCCAAGATTGGAGATGGGAACACCTGATAGAACAGCATTTATACAAGCCGCTAAACATGACAAGATCAACGTTTTTCAACAAAAACATCCGCTCGCTTCATATGCTCGCTCGACCTGGACTGCTCAACCTAACCTCTTACCTATGGAAAGCAGTGGACGATGCTGCATTGATGTACAAGGCTACTATGTACTTACTGTACAGTACAGTACGTAACGTACCTTCGTGTAGGTGCTTAGGAATACTTTACGTCTCTTAAAGATTAGCCGGGCCCCGAAAAGGGGAATAGAAATCGGACCGAACAGGAGGAATCGAACCCGCTACACTCGGTTGCTGCTGTTGACCATTCTGATAAATATGGTACTCTATGTACTGGTATGTTTTTAGGTACATTTGTTATAGGTATGTACATATGTACTAGTAGTAGGACTTCATAATAAAGAAGGACTATGAATCTGTGAACAAAAGCCGTGCACAGACACAGACACAGAGGTCCCCCACTTGGGGGACGTCCACAAGTTGGGGGATCTCCCCAGATAGGGACGGGGTTCCCAGTTGGGGGATGCTTTATTTTGGCTCGAATCGGGCGTACACAGCTCTGTGCACGGCTTTTGTTCACAGATTCATAGTCCTTCTCTATTATGGAGTCCTCCAAGTACATACTGTACCTATGTATACGGTACATTAGTTAGCCCCCATTAATTGCCAATCTCTTCCATTATGTGTAGATTTTCAAGCACGGGTGAACCAGCAGGCGCAATCGCTGTGACTGCCAGCGACATGGCCAAGTATCTGCAGTACATCATGCATCCGAATGCACCCGTCTACCGTTCCAATGACATGCTGCCCTCGGCTGACGTTATCAGAGAAACCCAAAAAGCATCCAACCTCCAACACGTTGACCAGGGCATTCTATCTCTACATGGCTATGGATTTGGTTGGTTTCAAGGCATGTACAGAGGTACTGTACGTACTGTACTGTAGGTACTTTTAAAATCCTATTACAAAAACAATTCCTAGCATTTTGGGACATCTTTTTTCATTACGAGACTACTGTAAACCCTCGTTTGTAGCCCCCTCGAATATAGCCCCCCCCCCTCGTATATAGCCCCCCCCCTAATCGGCGACTAACATCATTTGCCCTCGTATATAGCCCCCTATAGCGAAGCGCGAAAAGCAGCGGAAAATGTGTGTTTTTGAGCTAAAAACAGCGCTTTTGGGCTGTTTTCATGCATAGGAGATCATTTGCACATCATTTGAAACAGTTCTGAACATTTTACTAGTGATGTCTCTTCGACGAAAATTATTGACAACAAAAATTTCACAGTTTTTTGAGCTAAAAGCTGCTTTTTTGACTAGAGAAGCTTGGAAACATGCAAAATAACCGCCAGAAATGAGTTCAGGAGGTCAAAAAATCCTACTTTGGGTTCAAATGTAAAATGCCCTCGTATATTGCCCCCCTCGTGTATAGCCCCGCCTCGTACTGGTATATAGTCCCCCCTAATCGGCGACTAACGTTTTTATAGCCCCCGGGGGCTATATACGAGGGTTTACAGCAATATTTTATTTTGGACCATACACAGAAGACCCCTAATCGGCACTACCAATTCTAAAAACCCTCGTTTTTTGACCGCCGGAGGAAGAAGTGTTTGTGTTTGAGCAGCTTTCACTGGGCTGATGAAGCTAAAATTTTTTACACATCTAAGTCCTGAAGCCTTGGCTACAAAACAAAATAGCGGGCATGAAAATCTGACGTGTGGTTCCAGAGTTACAGGCACGGGAAGGTGTTCGGTATATTATAACACACCCTGTAGCATGTAATGATGTACTGTACGTATGTAACATGTGTAATAGTCAACTTTGTAGAGATTCAGCTTTTTCTGCAGGTTTCAAGTGGCTTGGTCATGGCGGTCTTTCCTTCGGATATTCGAGCGAAATGTTCTACTTTCCTGAGTGGAACTTGTCGATGTTTGTCTGCACGTCGAACGATGCGAGAATCCCTTACACCTATCTTCCTCGAGCCATGTCTCTGGGCATCTTTGATCTGCTGGTTAACCTCCCGCAAGTTTTCAGCCCATCGTTCATCCATACAATGATTATGCCCCAACTCCTTCCGTTCCTTCAGCTGGATCCCAATATGCCTATACCAGGTCTCAACTGCAGCATATTCCCGTCAAAGGCAATAATTCGACAGGTGAACGGCACCTATGAGCATCCGCTTTTTGGTAAGATTAACGTCGTTGCTCTATTCGGTCGCCATCTGATTCTGGGGATTAATCCTAACACCGCCGGATTCCTGTGCAAAAATAGTACAGACGACGAGTACAGCTACCAGTTTCGAATGCTACCAACTCTTCCACGCGCTTTTCTCTTCGGTGCGTCCGCATTGCCGCTTCGATTCCTTCCGTCTGCCGCTGGAGAACCAGCCAAAGCTCTAGTCGCCACCTTCGTGGAACCGAAGGCTCCGGAAGAAGCCGTCACTTTCTATCGAAGCAAGTGACCGCAGGCTGCAGCTGCAACAGTGCCGTTTATGGCCCACGGCCAGCCGGAATATGGTTGACTTTGCAAGAAGTGATTACGTACGTGTATGTAGGTAATACGTATACTGTACTCTTGAATCTTCCCGTGAAACCCAGTTGAATAAAGCTAAACGTGTTGTGCTTTTTCTGTCCTTGTTTCCCATGGCGTGAAACTTACATATTATATTCACCATGGGGCAGTCACCTCCACACCCCATATCCCATGGTGAATGCTAAGCAGCAATTTGGATTGTAATAGCTTGGAAATCACCAGCAGGTTTAAGCTGAACTGGGAGATATACTTATGTACGTGCATAGGGTACCGTACGTACGTAGCCTACCATTGTATTGAAAGCTGTTGAAGAGCCTCTCACTTTTTTATCTGTGCTTACTACAGTTTAAAAAATGACCCTTGGGCTCTTAGCAATAATTTTTTGTTCTCTACTGCATGTTTGTCGCAATCAGGCGCCAACAGTGACCGAGCAACCCTCAGATTTCACACCCTCGAACAAGGTGACTGGATCCAAGGATGCTGGTCCCAATTTTGTCGAATCTCCAGTTGTAACCATCGATCCGGAAAAAATTGACGCCTACATCAATAGCGTCCGAAACGTCATGCCAATGTTGCTCAGCGTTTCTCTGGCCATCATTCAAACAGATGCAAACGGAAATATTCTGAGACACTACACGAAAGGCTACGGGCCATTGAATCCAACTCAACCCACTGGACCACAAGCCACCGCAGACACCCTTTGCAACATTGGTTCAATAACAAAGCAATTTACCACAGCTGTGCTGGGCAAAGTTTTGCAGGACAGAGGAATTTTGTAAAAAACATTTTAACACATACCGCGACCTGGCGTCATCGTTGACAACAAATTGTTGTCCGTTTATTTACATTATGGGTGCTGTAGGTTTGTTGTTGGTTTGTTTTGTTGTCGGTTTGTTGGCGAACGAACAACAAACCGACAACACCCATAAGTAAACGGACAACAATCCGACAACAGCTGAACGACTCGTTGCTAACAATGACGCCAGGTCGCGGGATGTGTTAAAATCCAAGTCATTTCATTACTGTACTTCAACAAAAGTATTTTAATGCATTGTTATTGCCAGGACTCTGTGGGATACGCCAATGCAGCAGTTGCTGGGGAAGGAGCAGAGTGATTTCTATCCCTATCCAGGACTAAATGAGCTGTTCACACTGAGAGATGCCTTGTCTCATCGATCATCAATTCCTGGATACGAAGGTGCCATCATGCTTATGGAGGCTGATGGAGTTGGATTGGACAGGGATACATTCATAAAGTACGTATGTATGTACATACGTACATGTAGGTACTGTACCTGTGTATACGTAGAGTCCCGCCCAATGCTAAGCGGTAAAAGCCTTGAATTATTGAACCAAGGTCAAGTCCTTGATTGAACGAACACTCTACAATATGCGTAAACGTACGTACATGCATACTGTATTGTACACTGTACAGTACCGGTACGTACGGTTTACACGCTGTTCGTACTTTCGCCTGTTCGTACTTTGCCATTTAGTACTCATGCGTTTCGTACTTTTCCAAGTTGAATTGTTTTCGAAAATACAAAAAGAAAAAATTCGGTAGTGGTCCGAGAATGATGACGGTCCTCATGAATAGTTTTCATGAAAAATGTTCCCGCCTTTTTCTATTATTCAAGATAAATGAGCAATACCACTAGAGCTTCTTCCTAAAAAGTAACCTATCTTATGTAGAATTTGATGTAGACTTCAAAAATAAAATTGATTTTCCAAAAAAATTTAACCCTTACCCAAAATTCTCAAAAATATCTCAATAATATACTACTTTTGCAAAATTATATGCTAGGGGTTAAATTTTTTGGAAAACCAATTTTATTTTTGAAGTCTACATCAAATTCTACATAAGATAGGTTACTTTTTTTTTAGGAAGAAGCTCTAGTGGTATTGCTCATTTATCTTGAAGAATAGAAAAAGGCGGGAAAATTTTTATTATGTATGGATGTGTACATGCATAGGTACTAAAGTACAAATTATAATTCTGGGACCCATGCATTGTTTATCTCAGGATCTAGCCAACGTAGCTCAAAGCGGTTAAAAATCTCTCGATAACTTTAGCTCGCCTGGAAAATAAAAAAACCGCATGCGTCTACGTGCCCTCTGTGTCGAGAAATCGCCAAATTCCTTAAGTACTAAAAATGTACACTTTTTTTCGATTATTCAACATAACTGAACAAGCCGCAAATACTTTTTCATTAAAACTAGCCTATCATATGTAGAATTTGATGTAGATTTCAAAAATAGTATTGGTGTTTCAAAAAATTTAACCCCTACCCAAAAATTGTCAAAAATATACAAATTTTACAAAATTATATACTAGGGGTTAAATTTTTTTAAAACACCGATACTGTTTTTGAAATCTACCCCAAATTTTACATAGGATAGGCTACTTTTAATGAAAAATTTTTTGCGGCTTGTTCATTTATGCTGAATAATCGAAAAAAGTGTACCTTTTTAGTACATTTTTAGTACTTAAGGAATTTGGCGATTTCTCGACACAGAGGGCACGTAGACGCATGCGGTTTTTTTTATTTTCCAGGCGAGCTAAAGTTATCGAGAGATTTTTAACCGCTTTGAGCTACGTTGGCTAGATCCTGAGATAAATAATGCATGGGTCCCAGAAATATAATTTGTACTATAGGTAGGTACATTACGTAGTTACTGTACATTATGCAATAATTCTTAATAAATTTTTATTACGTTATTTGTTTTAGAAATTTTCACCATATGAAAGCCATCACTGATCCATCCCTGTCAGTTAGTTGGCGATCCAGCTTCAACTACAACAATGCCATGTACATGTTAGCAGGAGCACTCGCTTCCAAATTGTCCGAGGATGGAAACCACAACAGCAGCGGAAACTGGACTTGGGAAAGCCTGATCAAGAAGCACTTCTATCAGCCACTGAAGATGGAAAACTCAACGTTCGTCAACAGAAACATCCGACTTCTTCAAAATCTGGCTAGACCGGGACTGCTCGATATGGCAACCAAGCGATGGAAAGCAGTGGACGATGATGCATTGCGGTATGTTCTATTTATAGAGCAGTGTCAAAGAGCGTTTGTAAGAAAGGAAGCGTGGCTAGGCGGCTACCTTTGGCACTTTACGTACGTAGTCACAATATGATGCTATTTCTGGTGTTAGATTTTCAAACATGACAGAACCTAGTGGAGGGATCGCTGTAACTGCGAATGATATGCTCAAGTATCTGCACTACATCGTGCATCCAAATGCATCACAGTTCCGCTCCAATGATTTGCTGCCCAAGGCTTACATCGTTCGACAAATGCAAGCGCAGTCCAGCATCTACCCCGATGATTCAGTACTACCGGAAGTTTGGTCGAAACATGGCTATGGATTTGGTTGGGTTCAAGGCGTGTATCAAGGTATGCACTGACCATGGGAGTAAATACTGCATGTACGGCAAAAGCTTCACGCATAACCCCTCGAATCGGGGAGAAGCGTTTTTTTATTTTTGGGGTTATACGCGAAGTTTTACAGTATCAAATGTTCATCTACATTAGTGTCTGTTTTTAGGATTTTCATGGCTTCGCCATGGCGGTGCAGACTTCGGATATCTGACTGACATCGATTACTATCCCAAATTCAATTTGTCCATCTACATGTGCACGACGAACGACGCTAGAATTGTGCCCACCATTCTCACGGAAGCAATGTCTTTTGCTCTCTTTAACCTTCTCCTTAACCTTCCGCCAGTTTACACTGCAACCACAGTCCAGGCGCAGCTTCTCCCCGAGATTCTCCTCTATATGCAACCGCCATCCAAAAAACAAGAAGCGTACATGTTGGCGCTTGTTAACGCGTACATCCGCACGAACCAAAGCGCTACGAACATCACCTGCAGTAATGTGCGTTTATAGGGGGGATCTGGCGAGAAATTAGCACGGAGGAGTCAAAATTTCATATTTTTTATTTAAAATTGAAGAAACCTACCGATGTAACATTTCATCCTCTTTCGATCTAACATCTAACCCCTTGTTTGAGCCGAATATTTGCCTCTGTCATGCAAGGGAACCAGTAGGGAGATTTCGCAACATTTTGGCCTTGTAACTTATCGCGCATCTAACTGGTTCCCTGCTTCACAGAACCAAAATCGGCTCCTAAACATACGAATACATTGAAATAGGATGAAATTTTACATACATGTACGTAGGTCAGGTGATTTCAAATTCAAAGAAATTCGAATTTTGCCTTCCCTTACACAAACTTTCCCGCCAGATCCCCCTTTAACGGAATCGATGAGAAGGCAACAAAGCGGCACCTATCAGCATCCGCTATTTGGCAAGATCCTCGTCTATGCTAGCGGGAATCAGATGAAGCTGTGGATTAACCGCAATGCGTATGGATTGCTCTGCAAGGCATTGGAAGACGATGAGCAGAGCTACCGATTCAGCGTGGATTCGAACCTGCCGCGCACCTTTTTCTACCACAGACAGCCGATGGCTTTTTGTAAACTGCGATTCTTGCCAGATTCAAATGGGAAACCAGCGAAAGCCTTAGTGGCTAACTTCATAGAACGAACGGCGCCAGAAGAAGCTGTCACTTTCTACCGAACCGAATAAAATGCGCGCTCATGATACAGTGTGGAAAGACGAAATAGTGTAAACTGCACATGCTTTTTATGCGTAATTTTTTGCTTTTCATTGTACTGTTACAGTATGCTTACTACAGTACATATTATTGCACGCACCTTCTCTGGGTCTGCGTCTAATTATGCTAGGGCGTGGGTTGACGGAACACAAACGTGACAAAAAAAGCTGCAGCGTTGAGACCGAAAAGCAACTGGGATATTGCTGATAGAATAAAAGTTTGTTACAGTACTTCAACTTGGGGCTTCATAAATAATAGCCCAAAGTTGGACGCTACATTGGCAGTTAGAAAATCACGTGTCTTTCATACTGCATGCATATGTAGTGCTGTTAATTCCTTTTATGCTTTTTGTGCGCATGCATGCACTTTCTCTGGGTTTGCGTCTTTATAACATGGCGTGGGGCGACGGAACACACGTGACAGGAATTTTGCTGCATGTCTATTGTTTGATTTTCTCATGATGACCCATCATCCATCTATTTAGTATTTAGCTTTTCACCCTTATCTTTATGAGCCTCTTCCTGCCTATGTAGCTTTGCCTTAGATTGGCGCCACTTTTTGGGCGGATGGCAGTTAGGGTGTTGTGTAGTTAGTGGCAAGGAGATGGCATGCAAAAAATGATAACGATGGCGTGAGGTGACAGACAGGGCACACCTTGCACATGTGAAGCATCAAAAACCCAATCATCTTCCAGGTGAACAGACAGGTGAAATAAAGTGACGTGTAAACACATCCTGGGTGCAGCAGCAGCTCTGATCTCTGCCGCTTCCTTCATTTTGCAAGTTGTACAGCAACAGATCCAGTGCTTTTGTCTTTGATATTCAGGAATACAGTAATCCAAGATCATGGCTGCTGCTGCACGTCCAGTTATGGCCATGGCAACATGCGACATCTGTGAAGAGGAGATGGAGGCATTGAAGGTTCTTCCTTGCAGAGGTCAGCACACGCTCTGTTTGATCTGCCTAGATCGCATGCTAGGCGGAGGAAGCCGACTGGAATGCCCCCAATGTCGCCAAGGATGTGAAATCGGCGATTCATCCACTCTTCCCACCGTTCACTATGGCCTAGTCCAGTGTGACATCTGTCATCTAGACAAGCCGGCCTTGGACATCAACTGGTGTCCAACATGCGTCCAGCTGATTTGCGACAAGTGTCACATCCACAGTCATATAAAGCTTTATGGGCTCAACCATGAAGTTTTCACTTGGGAGTCACTGCAGGTAGTGAAAGATTTGGAGAAACACTCCAGAGAGTTTACCATTGCTGCAGCACAGAGCAAACCAACAGTCATCAATCCAGACAGCCTCAAAGTGATCGATGATGCCTTGGCTCAGATGAGAGTCCAGCTTATCCAAAAGCACAGGGAAACGGAGGACGGCATCCCTGTGAAGCCTCCACTTCACAGTTTCCTCCCTGACTTTTTTGGCCATCTTAGTTTGGATGGAGCTCACTTTTTCACCAATAACCAAGACCGATTGGATCGAGTAGCGAAGAAGGTTGGAATGGTGGGATCCGGAAGAGGGAACATAATGGAAGACTGTGCCAGTTTGGTACAAGGAAGCCACAAGCAAGTCATCATCAACGGATTTCGAGACGTCACAAGGGCTGTAGATGTACTCTGGCAGCAGAGCGACATCAGCCACAAGCCCGTTCCTCCACCAAACCCTAAGCAAAACATGGCCGCACAACAGCCACCTGGCCTGAAGCTGCAGCAGCATGTGAAAGAATACTATGATTTCTACCTTGGGGGAAAGGTCGGGTCAGTGGTCCTGACAATGGATGAGCTGGCACGAGCAAATGGCAATGAAATCCTCGAGACCAGTTGGGGAGTCAGGCAGTGGGTGTATGAAGGAAACGGCTCCAACTTGCAACAGTTCTGTGACATTGTTGCCAGGAATGATGCGCTTGAGTGTGTGCGGCTGCAGATGACATCCCCATGGTCGGCCGGCCGGGCTCCAGTGATGAAGCCAAAACAGATGGAGAACATCAAATGCCTATCATTGCATATGACATACAACCTTTCAGATATCCGAAACATTTCAGCTCTACTCGGTTCGCTTCTGCAAGCACTACCATATCTGCGGTATCTTGAAATCGATGGCAACAACCGCAGCATGTCTGGCATTGGTGATATCTTCCCACTGCTTCCTTCCGACCTGCGTAAGCTTCTGCTCCTACGCCTAGGTTCACTGCAAGCAGGCGATGTGACGAAGATTAAGGAGTACATCCAAGGCAGTCAAGTTTTCTGGCTCTTTGTTCAGCCAGTGGAGGCTTCAGCTGAGTCGACCATCAAGCTGCTGCAAGGACTCAACTCCTGTCAGAAG
>JASAMW010001752.1:0-81160 GCA_030247985.1 Epsilonema sp. ZAB3_2 | reverse complement strand
TGTACAATCTGTCGTACGTATGTACGTATACATACGTACTTCTATTTGCATATTGCACTTGAAAGCACTTCCATCCTGTGTTGTGTGTGCTATGCACGTTTGTGTAGTTTTTGTGCACGCACGTCTTACACACGTTCTGTTCGGCAGAGAGCTGAGCATCGCCCTTCCTACCTGCCAGAAAAGGCATGCGCACTTTAAACCCATATCTACCAAGTTTTATCTTTATCACGGTGGCTGAAGATTGTTATGCCAGAACGTTTCACTACGGGAGCGCTCTCCTTGACACTTTCGTGTGAATGTCGTGCTTGAAAATCCAGTTCTGTGTCGTCGTCTATTATTTGTGTTTCGGCATCAGGCAGACAAAAACTGTCTTCTGTTTGCGCCACTGGAAAGCGCAGCATTCAGTAATCTTTTCCCACCAAATTGAACTATTTGTTGAAAGGTAAAGTAAGACGGCGCTAACTTTGGGTGTTAAAATTCATCCACCCAATGCTGTTCGTCAACGTTTCCTGTCCAAATACGTAGCAACGGTCATCCACCATGAGTCAAACTGCTCAAGCTGCAGCAGGAAATATCCGGCCTCCTCGGAAAGCTGAGAGAAACCTGGCTTTTCTTCAAAAGAAGCAGCTGGAGGTGGACTTCAAGTTGGAGAATACTCCCTATCGCCCAGTTCAAAATATTGGCACTGGAGCCTATGGAGTGGTTTGCTCAGGAATCGACGCTCGACATGGACGAAAGGTGGCCATCAAGAAAATTCCCAACGCCTTTGCAGCATTAACTTTGGTGAAGCGCACATTGCGTGAGGTGCAAATACTCAAGCATTTCCGCCACGAAAACATTGTGGCAGTGTTGGACATGTTCCAA
The DNA here is from genome assembly GCA_030247985.1 of Epsilonema sp. ZAB3_2. Classification (NCBI taxonomy): domain Eukaryota; kingdom Metazoa; phylum Nematoda; class Chromadorea; order Desmodorida; family Epsilonematidae; genus Epsilonema; species Epsilonema sp. ZAB3_2. Next base: position 80,296 of record JASAMW010001752.1, on the reverse strand, counting down.
GCTCGTGGCATCCATGGCTATGACGTTTACATGGTGATGGACCTGATGGAGACAGATTTGCACCAGATAATTCATTCCAAGCAACCACTGACTGAACAGCATCTGCAGTATTTCCTGTACCAGCTGTTGCGGGGGCTGAAGTACATCCACTCTGCAGGGGTGCTGCATCGCGACCTGAAGCCGTCCAACTTGCTCATCAATGCAGATTGCCTGTTGAAGATCGGCGACTTTGGAATGGCCAGAAGCCTCAGTCAGGGACCAGAGGGGGATCAGAACTTCATGACCCAGTACGTGGCCACCAGGTGGTACAGGGCTCCAGAGTTACTCTTCTCCATGCTGGACTACTCGACTGCCATGGACATGTGGTCCGTGGGCTGCATCCTGGCAGAAATGATTATGAGGCGCCAGCTGTTCCCAGGGAAGGACCACATGAGCCAGCTGAAGCTCATTGTTTTCTATCTGGGCACTCCATCTGCAGAAGTGATGCAGCGCATCTCCTCTGACCTCATCAAGCGCATTGTGGTCAGCATGGACCAGAAAGAACCCATTCCTTGGCCCACTGTCCTCTCAAAAGCCACACCACAAGCTCTGGATCTCATTGAGAAATTGCTGTTCATGGAACCATGGAAGAGAGTGTCTGCAGCAGAGGCCCTGGAGCACCCATACCTTGCGGAATTCCATGACCTGGAGGCGGAGCCCGCATGTTCCAAGCAGATTGTCCTGGAGACAGATAGCATTGAGGGGATGAAACCTGAAGAGCTCAAGGCTGCCTTGGCTAACCAGGCTACTCAATACACACCACTACTCCCACCCTCCATGTTGGGAACACTTGCAGCTCCAGCAGCATCAAAATCAATTCCAACCCCAAGGCAAAAAGGCCCAAACGAATGTGAAAGTCCTGACTTCTTGGCTGGACTAGATGACGATGATGAATTGGTTTGTATTCCCCCACCCGCGTCTCACAATGCAAGTTTGCAGTCAGTTGGAATGAAATCAGCAGCCCAGCAGTTGCTGGATGACGATGTGATAATGCTGAGTGCAAAGCTGGAGGAAACTGAGCTCAAGGATCTAGCAGAAGAGAGGACAACAAGCAACCTTACAGAAGTTGATGAAGAAAAGCAGAACCAAGAGCCAGTGGATGCGAAGGCCAAGCTAAGGAATGCGCTGCAGGCAAAGGCTGGTGCTGTCTCTGGACCTGGAGGCATGACAAAGCCTGCGCCAACAAAAACTGCTTACAGCATCCACTTGGAGCGGAAGGAAAAGCGGGAAAAGCGATCCAAGAAGCAGCAGCAGTGTGAAGGAAAGCCACAGGCTGCAGCTCCTGTTGGTCCAGATGTGCTATCAGACAACGACCAGAACCTACTGGAGAGATGGTGCAAGATGGAGCACGAAACGAAGCAAAAACGATTTGAAGGCCAGATTGGAGACATCATCTCGCAAACTCTGCCATCACCTCACATTACACCCCTGGATGAGGGCTGCGGTTCCAAGGCGAAGATGGGAGATGGTGGAGGAATGATGGTGGCGCCATCGGCTTCCAGCACCACTGATGAGACCGAGGAGAGGGAGGGTGGGGAGCAGGAAGCGGAAGGGACACCCCAGGGAAAGCAGATGGACAGTGCCCAGCTGATGGCCACCTGGTTGCAGGCCACCAATATGGACCCAAAGGAGCTGCAGGACTTGGAAAATGAGATTAGAATTTCTACACCGCTGTAATGGACGAAACCGTTTGTGTGGCATAGGGGACACACTGCATGTATACGTGCGTGTTCGAAGTCCGAACGACTGGGCGCTAACCCATAACACTGAAAGAAATGTTTCTCCACGCTTTTCTGTGGCGTTCTAATCTGCTATGTACGTACTTACATCTGAATTGCGCAACACGTGCTAAAGGTGTACGCACGTACTGTACGTGTACATACAGACGTAGTAATGTTTATTGTCCTGGTGTGCCTTGTATAAAAATTATCAAAACGCTGGCGCCAGTTTAGGTGACCAATGCCCGTGGATTTATCAGCCAAAATTACACACGTAAATTTATCGCACCCATGATGACTCGCCGCAGTTTGATTTAACCTTCGTCTTGGTACCTATGTATGTAAGTACCTACTTGCATTTAGATTTGGTTGGGGTATAAAATTGAAAGCAGTGGGGGCTATTTAGTAGTCTGTTTTCCAACTCAGGAATGTGTAGTAATGTACGAATAGCAAATTGAACGCCAATGGTAACCCGGACAACAAGCCAAAACGCGCGACATCTGTGTGACTAATCATCGTACGTACTGCATTCGCAAAACAACGAAGACCTTGAAAGGCAAAACAGAAGCAGCTCAGAAGGATGTGCATGGTGTACTTGAACAGACAGACCGAGAGCGTGTCCCGTCAATTTATACCTGCTGTGGTGAAATACTCGTAGGAAAGGGAACTCTTCGAAAATACGAGGCAGGCGTCACATTACAGCATCTTGCGCCATTTGCTACTCTGTTTTAAGCCTAATGGAAGGACTCATGCTGAGAAGATAAAAGATGCCAACACGATGACAGGATAAAGTGAAGCTTATTGGCATAACGCTGCATACTGACGTCAACAGTACTGACGTGCTTCGATTATTTGCATATGGGCGTCAACACGATGCTGGTGGAAGCTTTACTCTTTGTCATCTTGACCAAAGGTCAAAGGTCAGCGGGTGTGCTATGCTACGGCTGTACAAGCAGTCTCCCTTCCAGTACGGACATACAAGCCAAGGTCTCTTTCAAAATTGTGGCGCTAAACAGGTTCAACTTACCGGAAGTTCACCCGCTGTGTGACCAGCCGCAAGACAGAGATTTTCGGAGAATTGTTCCCACGTTTCAATGCGGAAACAATGATGGCAGATGCGCCAAGATTTTTGTTGCTCAAGGAGGTACGTAGTACATACATACCTACTACATACTGTAGATACCTACTGTATAAGCGCCAAATAGTAGCATGTACAATATAGGGTACTGTGGGGCAAACCCGGACACCTAGTATAACTCTGCAAGCAATGGACCGATTGAGACAAGTATTCTACCAATCGATTCCTTGAACTCTCCTCTTTCAAAGTGAGCTACTATGTTCGTCATTTGCTGAAGCGGCAAGTTCAAAAAAGCTTAGGTGTCCGGGTTTACCCCGTGTCCAGGTTTACCCCATAGTACCCTACTGCAGATAAAAATCTTCGAAGTCCTATGTATGACTAGTTCGGCCTCGCTGTAACTAACCAAAAATGTGATGGTTTCACGGTACATATCCATCAACATATACCATAGCACATACAGATACAGTCGCCTACTGTACAGTGTACAGCTTGTGTGCCATTTTTCTTGGCAGATTTGTCCTTTGTAATCCGCGGCTGCGAACGGGCTCTCTTCAAGAGCAACGCCACAACAACAAGACTGTGAGTGCGGACAGCGAAGCAGCTCTCTGTATTTCCACCCTTTCTCTTTTCTCTTCCTTCCTTCCTATTTCTACTATAGGACGTCACTCTGGCGTACTCCGCGCTGTTTCGGCTGCCGCTGCACGCTCTGGGTGACGCGCAATATTTAGCGCATGCTGTCCGTCGGCGGCGGATCGACGACGGGTCCGGGGCGTGCTTCTGCGGCTGCATCAGCGCGGAGTACGCCAGAGTGACGCCTGGAAAAATGATTGGGGATGTTGCAGATCCCTGGCGTACTGTTGTGGTGGTGTTGCTGTGTGTTTGTTTCAGTTTGACTGATGGTGTTGGTGGTGGTGGCGTGTGTGCTTGTGTTTGACGAAGTGCGATGGATATGAGTGTGGCGTCGTCGTCAGAGCGGTAAGTACTGACGGGGTGGCGCGTGGTGGTAGTAGTAGTAGTGTGTGCGTGCACGGTGTGTGGTTGCTTGTTTTTAGTTTGCTGGTGGCGGACAAACAGAAGCACCCGACTGCACTTGAGAAGGCAGCGAAGAGACGACTGATTGATCAGCATAGTTCATTGATTTATGCATAACAAGTACAGTGCATGCATGCATGCATGCAGTGTCATAGAGCATCAACGTACGTGCATCAACACATAGCAGTTATTGCTTTTGAAGTGGCCTACTGTAGTTTACTGCTTCTTGATATTGTTGGTGGCGGCGGCGCGCGCGTTGCTCGGGTCGTGGAGCACGTGCTGGCACTGGAAGCCGGGGATGTCGTTGACGGAGATGGGTTTTTCTCCGGGCAGGATCTCTTGCTTGTGGTGAACCTGCTTGACGCCCCAGAGCATGTTGTTGACGCAGAAAAGTTCGCCGACGAAGACGTTCATCGGAATCTCTTCTTCGCTCAAGTAGGCATCGATTTGAGTAATGGATGGCGACGGGGTGACGAGATGACTGAAAACAGTGCACATTCTCTTGTTTTGGCAAAAAAGACTGTACGCACGTCGAGTTACTGTTTTACCGCAAGCGGATCATGTGTCCGCGAATGACGCTGCGATATTCGTAAAGAAGTCGGGCAATTTCTTGGCGCTGACCTTCGATCAGCGGCTCAAGCAAATCCCAGCCTGAAAGGAAGGAAGGCGCAAGCAAGTATGCATGTACGCACGTAATGTACTGCACGTTCTGTTAGCGCAGTTTTGCAGCTACAGCCTGCAGTTAGTTTTTCTACGTCTTGCCCATGTCAAGTGTAAAAGTGCCAACAGTTTGCAGCAGGAAAAGCAAATCAGTCACGAAACTGTATTCGGTTCGCTGTAGTTACGTACGTACTTTTGTTTGTCAGATTCTTTTCCTCGACGAAAAGGTGATAGATATTTCCGGCCGTCGCGTTCATGTACAAGCGAGAGAGGGCGAGATTGCCTTTGTTTCGGTAGTACAGTCGGTAGCAGGAGTTAGCGCTCATGACGACACACTTCGCAGCTCGTGTAAGAAAATCTTCTCAACCGCTTGCGAACGACGACTTTATTGTCACTGAGCCAGAAGCGACGGAAGTTGTCTTTTATACGTACGGTTTGACTCCGCCCTTTTTTTCTCTGATTGGATAAAAATTTCTGCGCTGGCTCAAAAGTTGGTTGTAGCTTTATTAGTTGGACGTCGTGCATTTCTCACTCACTGAACTAATTTCATTCGAATAGGGCGGTCGGGATAAGCAAATTATCTCGGTAAAAAATGGCAAATGCAAACTACTTTTATAATCCTGAGGGGCAGCTCATAACATTTGATGTTCTTCAGAATATCATAGACACAGAACAGTGGAAAAACGATCCGGGCTTGTTTGAGTGGGTTTGGGCCGAGTACAGTAGACTGGTTCAGGGCGGGCGAATCGCTCCTGACGAATTTGGCAGTTTGGAGTTTTGGCAAAGTATTCCAGATGAAACAAATGAACCTGGCAGAGCCTTCTCCATTGATTATGACATTTTCGATGATGAGCCGTTTGACTCTAGGTGGCAGATTTGTGAGTATGACAGTGAAAATGAGCTGGCAGACGTGTTTTCGTCTCTTCCATTTCAAAGTGGCGGGGCGGATGCGACGGGGTTGTCGGAGTCTGAGGGAGAGGATGAGGAGGAGGCAGAAGAGTTGCAGCGTCCTTTGCTGCGAACTGAAGATTACTTTGATCTCATCAAAGTGGGTGAAAAATGGGTGCCAAAATATAATCTGCAGGGCTATAGCTACGTTCTCAAATTTCGTAATCAGGAGCGCATGGATGATCTGAACACCATTTTGCTGGCCGTATTTCGTCAAGTACTGCATACCGTATTCTCAGAGGGAAATGCCAATGACAGAGTTTCATTGGAGATTTCGCACCCTTCGCTTTACAAAAAGCATTTTATTGGGTTTCGTACACAAAGTGAGTTGACAGCGGAACGAATACTCGAAAAAATTGAGCAGCTGCTACAGTCAGAGCAAGAGTTTAGCGTGGATGACGATATCCTGCTGGAGTTTGTTCGAATCAAGCCCAGACGCGGAGGTCGCCCTCGTGAGCCTCGATGGAACCACAGAGCTTGGATGGAAAAACACAGTTCAGGACATGGTGGATGTTTTATTCGCATAAACAATGGCTGCGACAATCTTTGTCTCGCCCGTGCTCTTGTAGTTGCACGAGCCAGAGTGGACAAGGATTCACGTTGGCACACAATTCGTGACTTTAGACCAAAGTACAGACTACAGAAAGAGTTGGCCATGGAATTGATGAATAGAGCGGGGCTTGGCAATTTTAGCGGAAAGTGCGGCGAAGCAGAACTGATGAAATTGCAAAACGTACGTGCGGTATTATGTACTGTAAGTGTGGATAGGGAGCGATTGAAAAAACCAAAGTGGGGGGGCAACGCTGCATTTTATTCCAGGTGTTGCAAACTGACGGCTATCAAATCAAAGTGTTTTCTGCCAAGTGCTTCAACTTCATCACGTTTGAAGGGCCAGTTTCTTCTGAGAAAGTTTTGCATCTGTACTATGATTGCGACGATGACGGAGAAAATGGGCACTATCTTGTCTGCACTAAACCTCATTTGCTGTTTTGCAAGCAGTATTTTTGCGACAAATGCAACTCGGCGTATGACAAGAAGAAAAAGCATGCTTGCATCGATAAGTGCAATTGCTGCTTTTCTTTGAAAGCTTGTCAGCTGACTGCATGGGTTGAATGCAAAGAGTGCAACCGATGGTTTCGCAGCCAAGAGTGCTACGAGAAGCATTTGAGCAAGAGTTTGCTCATTCAAAAACGACAACAGCAGCAGCAACAGACGAAGACGAGAAAGAGAAAGCTGCCAGAGCGTCGCTCGGTTTGCGAGCAGTACAAACGGTACCAGTTTGTGGATTTTTAGAAATTATTTTTTCTCAGTCATACGGTAGGTGGTTACGGTAGCAGTTTTTATTTAGTTGCAAGCAGTGCAGTAAGCTTCTCGACTACAAACGATTGCCTGTGGGCAAAGATGGAAACCCGATGCATGTTTGCGGCTATCATCACTGCAATCGCTGTGATGAGTGGGAGAAAGATGGCATACAACACAACTGCTATATCACGCCGTTCCATGGAAAAAAATATAGAAAACAAACTGCGAGCGGAAGTTTGTCGTCGTCTTCAGAAGACGAAGATGAGGAGCTGACCATGGAGAAGCTGCGAACGAAAATTTTCTTCGACTTTGAATGTGTACAAACTAAACTGATAGGATACAATGCTCATGGGGAAATATTGCAACATGAACCGGCGTTTTGTGTGGCAATCAAAGTTTGCTCTGAGTGCCAAGACTTTGTCGCCCGGCGTGAATATGGACGCTGCGAAAACTTTTGTGGGCAAAACGAGTGGATTTTTTCGGGAAAAACCTGCACAGACGACTTTTGCAGCTGGCTGTTTTCGGAAGAAAATCGGGGGTGTACGGTAATTGCACACAATTCGAGATCGTATGATGCTCAGTTTTTGTGTGAATGGCTGCTGAAGCAGGCACTGATTCCGCGTGTGGTGCTGAAAGGACGAGAACTGATGACACTTTCTGTTGACGGAATTCGAGTGATTGATTCTCTGAACTTTCTACCGACTGCTCTCGCTAGACTGCCAGCTATGTTCAACTTGCCAGAGTTGAAAAAGGGACATTTCCCGTTTCTCTTTTGCACATGGGAAAACTGGGGATATGTGGGGGAAATTCCTGACGCCTACTTTTACCACACGGCTGGTATGAAAGCAGAAGCAAGAAACGAATTTTTCAAGTGGCATCGCCAACAAAGAGAAGACGGCGTTGTCTTTGACTTTCAAAAGGAAATTCTGGCATATTGCAGGTAGTAGTTAGTAGTAGTAGTTTGAAAAAATGCAACACGGTTTTCGTCACAAGTGTGAGTGCGCGCTTTTTTCATTTGTAGAAGCGATGTGGACATTTTGACACGGTGCTGTTTGCAGTTCGAATCATTTTTCTTCGATGTCACAGGCGTTTACCCCTTTAATGTGGCTGTCACTATTGCTGGAGCATGCATGATTGTGTTCAGGCGAAATTTTATGAAAGAAAAATCCATTGGCATTATTCCTCCACAGGGCTACAATGCACACCGCCGCCAAAGTATCAAGGGACTTAAGTGGCTAATGTGGGAAGCACACAAAGCCGGCGTTCATATTCAGCATGCCAGAAACGGGGGTGAAAAAGTGATCGGTGGCTTTGCCGTAGATGGCTGGTGCGAAGAAACCCGAACGGTCTTTGAGTACAATGGATGCTACTGGCATTCTTGTCCCGTCTGTTTTCCGAAGCGAGACCTCCCGATTCGTGACAGTAGTCTCAGCATGGATGACATATATCAGCGTACTTTGAATAAGCTTGAATACTTGAAGTCACTCGGGCTAACAGTAGTTTCAAAATGGGAATGCGAATACGAAGAGGAACTTCGCGACAATCCAGATATGAAGCAGTTTGTCAAAAGCTTGCAGGGAATTCGGGAGCCGCTGGATCCACGACAAGCGTTGCGTGGTGGCAGAACCAATGCTTGTAAACTTTGGCACAAGTGTGCACCCGGGGAAAAGATCTACTATGTGGATGTTTGTAGGTAAACGTGAGCATTTTTTCGCTCCTGATACAAGTTTGTTTTGAGCATATTTTTTGTTTTTCAGTCTGTATCCGTATGCTTTAAAATACGGACGCTACCCAAAGGGACATCCAAAAATTATCACAGAAGGCTTTGCAGAAATTACACCGGATTCCATGCCGTATTTCGGCCTGATAAAGTGCGCTTGTTTGCCGCCTGACAAGATGTACCACCCTGTACTACCGTATTTTACGGACAAACTTCTGTTTCCTTTGTGTCGCACTTGTGCTTTGGAAAAACGTCAGGCCGCCTGCACCCACGACGACAACGAACGACAATTGGAATCAACGTGGACCACAGCTGAGCTGCAACTTGCGCTAACTCTCGGCTACCGTGTATGTACTGTAGGCTTAGCATGTGCAGTGAGTGCAGCAGTGTGGCGACATCTTTACTATTGCGATACTGTTTCAGGTGACCCGTGTTGACGAAGTGTGGCATTTTGAGGAGAGCGAAGCATATGATGGTCAAGATGAGAACACAGGCCTATTCACGCGCTACATCAACACATTTCTGCGCTTGAAGTTGGAGGCAAGCGGTTGGCCTCCGGGGGTAAGTACACACACACATACATATGTACGTACGACGCCGAGAATGTTGCATGCATGCCGTATGTATAGTTCAGCACAGTTTTGCAGCTTGAAACTGAAGAGCAAAAGGCAGAGTACGTCAGGTATTGTCGCGAAAAAGAAGGCATTGACTTGCGCCCGGACAATGTGAAATTCAACGCAGGGCTGCGAAGCCTTTCCAAGCTTTTCTTGAACTCTTTTTGGGGGAAGTTTGGCCAGACGACGAATCAGTCAACGGACGAATTTGTCACTCATCCGTCCACGTTCACACGGCTTTTGTTCGATCCCAGAAACGAGCTACAGAATGTGCAGGTCATGAACGACGAAGTGCTGCTTGTCAAGTACAAGAAGACTTTTGACTTTATCGAGGCAATGGAGCATTCTAATCCTGTGATTGCGGCGTTTTGCACTTCAATTTCGCGTCTGAAGCTCTACGAGCAGCTTCATCTGTTGCAAGAGCGAGTACTGTATTTTGATACAGGTACGCGCTGAGCACGTATGTATATGTACATGCTCAGGTGCAGTAGTGTGCCAAGAACTTTTTTCTTTTTCAGATTCAATCATATACTTGAGTCGTCCTGGAGATCAGTATGAAGTGCCTCGGGGCACGTCTTTGGGCGAATACACCGACGAACTGGGAGGTGGATTCATTGACGAATTCGTGTCGGGCGGACCGAAAAACTACGCATACCGCTACTGGCAGCAAGACAGAAAAACAGGAAAATGGACTGGCAAAAGAAACGTGAAGATACGGGGCTTTTCCCTCTGCTATGCGGTAGCCTGCCGACTGAACATGCGCAACTTGAAGACGAAAGTCAAGCAGTTTGTACAAGCTGGCACCCTCGAAAAGACAACTGTTATTCAGTCGAGAATAGACAGAACGGCAACGAAGCAAGTGGTAACGAAGAATGTGGCAAAACAGTACGGCATTGTGGTGGACAAGAGAATTGTGCGCGAAGACTTTACTTCTCTACCGTATGGCTCAAAGAGCCTGACATAATAGGTAGGTATGTACGTACAAGTGCTGTGCAGTGAATGCTTGCTTTCTTTCGTCTTTGTCTTGTGTGCGCGGTGAGCAACCGGCATAAACTTTCTCGCGCATCTCTTTGCGCCCACTCATTTCCGGTGTTTTCGAATTTGCATATCTCAGGTGCGCTGACAGTGCGGGCTTCACCTCCTTCCGCTCCACCTTCCATCCTTCCTTTCTCGGCTGACATCCGTCAGTGTTCGAACTTTCGAACAAGGAAGAAGGTTGGTTCTGTTTTTGTTTACAAAAAAGCACGACAATGGCGGAAGAACCGAATGTCATAGACTTTCTTTGCTCGAATGAGATGGCTGCGCTGCTGCTCGATTTGTTGCACAAGAAACGTAAGTCGTCTCATTCTGTTCTTTCGCACCTTGCTTGCTGTTTTCAATTGTTTGGCGTTTCAACGGAACTGAACAACTTGCAGTCATTGTTGCTGCTGCTTTTGCAATATGCAACACACCGCCTGCTCACTCACTCGCAACTTGCGTCATGGGCGTTGTGTGCTTGTGCGTATATGCGCGACGCTTCTGCACTGATTAGTATTGCCAGTCAGTGACAGTCCATGCGTGAACGTCGCTCTCGCTGCTTGCTTTTCTGCTCAACGTCGCACATACCTACGCACTGCATGAACAGATGATATTGTGTGTGTGTTGGTGATTGTTCAGAACGATTTCGCATCGTCAGCGGAAATGAACGAGACCCTGCCAGTGGCTTGCGGCTCGACCCGGCTGCTCATCAGAGAAAATCGGCGGCGCGGGACGGGGAGCTGCTGCGTTTCGTTAGCACGACGGAAGAGGAGAGCGGAAGGAGGCGATTTCTGCACAAGTTTGGCGAAGAGCGCAAGTCCGAGTGTCTTGTGCGGGTGCGCAGGTTTTGTCGAGATCACTACCAGTTGGTTGCCGACGACGATGCGCTCATGTTCCCCACTACGCAGGAGCCGTGCCCTCTCGCAGCACCTACTAACGCCGTCGGTGAGACAAATAAACAAGAATGAACGTACTGTGTGTTTCGTTCGCTGATGTCTTTGAGCCGTTTTCTTGTTTTAGTCAGCTCGCTGGGCAGCGTCACATCAGCAGGAGCTGCAGCAGCGCCTTTCGCGATACCGCAGCGACTGCCGCTAAAGAAAATGCGCCTTCGCAAACCGCCTTTGCCTGCGTCGTGGAACTTCAACCAGCCGTTCTGTAAGCAGATCACAAGCTATCAAGAGTAGATAAGTACGTCGACACATACTATCAAGAATTGATAAGTTTTTTTGCCTTCATCTGTTTAGCTACGCCTTCCTACAACGCGTTTGCAAAAGGCGACGACAACAACGAGGATGACGACGACGACACCGCTTTCATGAACAACTGGTTCGGTGCGTCCGACAACAACTTCGGGCTGGAGCCGTCGACGCAGAAAAAGATGATAGAGGATATTCTCGCTGAGCAGCCGCTTCCTTTGCTTTCTCCCTGTCCGCAGAAAGACAGCAGGGATGATCAGCAGGAGGAGCAAGCGTCGACGGATACGGAGAAGGCGCTCGCAGCTGAGCAAGTGTCAACGGAGCCGACGGAGTCTGCAGGAGCGGTTTCGTTGAACGGCGGCGACGGGGGCAGCGGCGCGGCGGGGAGAGCGATCGCGAGGGTGTCTACGAATGCTGGCATGGCCAGCGGCGTGGACGCCTTTGCGATGAGTCGCCGCAAACGCCAGGCGAATGGCGGGAGTCGCTGCGAGGGGGGCAGTGATGCGGCGGGGGGAGTGATCGCGAGGGTGCCTACGAAAGCTGGCAAGGCCGGCGGCGTGGGCGCCCTTGCGATGAGTGGCCGCAAACGCCAGGCGAATGGCGGGAGTCACTGTGATGCCTCTGTGGTGACCCTCGGCGAGGGAGGAGGAGGCTTGAAGCTGCGTATCAAGCGCTCCAAGGGCAAAGACATGGAAGTTCTACGTGCGGCGCTACAGCAGGAGGAAAGAGTGGAGCAGTCTCCGCTCAGCCTTCTTTCTCAACAGGCGAACGCTGAAAAAGTGCAGCAGTGGGAAGGTGCGTACAGTTTTGCATATGCGAACGTGACTGATAATAGCATCTGCAAAATAATCCTTTTTTCGTTTTGCAGAACATTCGAAGCAGCTTATTGAGGAATGCAAGATCAAAAAGCGGCGACTATCAAAGCTGTACAAGGAGAAGAAGGCGAAATTCCAGGCTGACATGGATGAAATGAGTAAGAAGGCGAAAAAATACACAAATATTTGTGTGTGTGTTTGCGGGTTGACAGATTTTTTGCGTTTTTTTCAGAAGCCGAACAGCGTACAACGGAAAAGAAACTTGCCGCATTCAGCATTCACGCGTCGAAAAGTAAGCATGCTAAAACTGTACCTGCATTCTCCAATGCATTGCGCAGTACTTGTAGTGTGTACATAGTGTGTGCGCGTTCATAGGAGAGAATGAGCTGCAACTTTCAAGGGCGTGGCTTACTGCGGTAAAGAACAAGTTGCTAGCTGAGAAGAAGAGCGGAATGGAGATGAGAAAGCAGCTGAATGCTTCGCGTATGCAGAAAGAAACGTGCATGCGCAGTCTCTTTGCTTTTCTGTTTGTACTCTGCTACAGTACGCTGCTGTTGTTGTTTCAGAAAACCATCTGAGCGAAATGCGACGTGAGCAAATGCAATACCAAGCCGGTAAGTGAGTGCGAGCACATGCATACACACCATACAGTACATGTGAAGCAACAGCGTTCTTTCAGACTTGCGCAAATCGAACGAGAAGATTGCGGAATACGCGGACGCAAAGCGAGACTTGCGTATGAACTTTCACTGCATACATGCACATGTTTATCTCTATTTTTGCCACCGATGCACTTGTTTCTGTGTGCTGCTTTCAGAAAGGCAACTGAATGAAGCACTGGAGCAGTTGGCGCTGATCACACGTAAGCAGTTTCGCCCCCCACATAATTTGTGTGCTCTATTTGCATCCATTTCCTCAGACTTGGCTACTTGCTGCTGGCTGCTGTTTTCAGCTACGCAGAAAGCACAAGAGGCGGTGCTCCAGCTTGCTGATTTGAAGAAACAGAACGAAGACCTGAAGGAGAGAGTAGAACATCTGAGCGGCAAAAGGAAGCAAATGGGTATGTTGCAAATTCGTTTGATTACTACTGCCTGCTATTGTCTTTGTACTCATGCATGCGTGTGCACCATAATTGTAGCTGTTGTTGTTGTTGTTTTTCTACAGAACGAGCGTTGTTCACCATTTACGAAAAGACGAGAGAGAGCGACGGACGTCTGCAATCGTCCAGTGAATCCATCATCAACAACGTGCATACGAACTACGAAGTACGTACCCTTATCAGCGAGTTTATCACAATTGAAAAGTGAACAAAAGCGCTGTTGTTGTTGTCTTGTTGTTGTTGTTGATCTGTAGTTGTTAGGAAACATAGAATAGAAGCGCTATAAAAATGGAATGAGATGAACGAGCGATCATTTGAAAGAATTTTGTTCTTGCTGTCTTGTGTGTATGTGCTGAAAAAAACTTGTGCTTGTGCATCATGAATGAGCGTTTCTTACTGCCTGAAACACAGTGGAAAATATGGGAATGTTTCTTGAATGTGTGTGCGTCTGAAATTGAAGAAATTCAGCTCAGTCAGCTGCATACGTATTGTGATGGGTGCCAATTCGACTCTCCCAGTCAGAAAGACCACAATTGTCTGATGGCGCCCGACTTGTGCATTCCGTCTTTGCACCTCTCTCTCCCCTACTTGTTGCCGCAGAAGCAGGCAATCTTGCGCAAAATGGCGACGGAGTTGCGTCTTGAGGAAGAAAATCGGAACAAAGGCATCTGCTCGCTCATCTCCATACACTAGTATGTACATGTGCATGTCAATTGACGTGGCTTATCTGTTTGTAGGCTATGATGGCATCAGCGGCTACGATATGCTGCAGTTCTTGGTTTCTGGTGACGATCCGTTCATGATGCTGTTGACCAACACGGATGTACAGATGCGGTTGGAGTTCAAGCTGGACCCCAAGAACAAGCAGGCGCGTACGAAAGCAGCATCCTGGCCAGGCAGAGAGCAAGACGAGGAGGAGGAGGAGGAGGAAGAAAAAGAAGCAGACAAACAACCAGAAGATCCAGCTTTAGTGTAGTGTATGTACATGTCGTGCTATTGCATGTGTAGAGGATACTGTACCGTAGTATTGCTGATGGCAAAGTAAATACATAGTCAAAGTTTATATGCATACGAACACAGAACATAGATGCACGCACAAAATAACTAAACTGACAGTAATGCTTTACACACTTGGTTCACTATCCAATTTACATCATACACATCGGTTTCAATATCGTAATTATCATTCACCCAATTAGTCACTTTCTCATCATTATCTTCAAAGTTGTTCGAAAATTCTGACAAAATGTGCACCATTTGTTCGCCTCGAGATCTGTGGTGGAGAAAATGAATGACATGCTGTCCGCAAGTCGAAGAAAATGGCGACTGCAAAGTTCGGTTGTTGTAGCTCCAATTCTTGGTTGAGCAGTTTGAGTTCAAATACTGGAGAAAAGCTTTCAGCTTAGGAGTTCTGCCATACGAGTCAAAGAATTCACCATGTCCATCTGCAGCAATGTATATCGCAACCCAGTGGGAACCAGGCTTCGATTCTGGGTCTACATTTGCAATAACACAAGCAGGAAACGCGTGCGGTGTTTGCAGCTTGTCAGATGGAAACACACCAATGCATTGCGCTGCCAATATGTCATCGCTCTGTACACATTTCATCAACTGACGCGAGTTCATGGTGTGTAATCGAAATAAACGTTTCTGTATGCATCTATCGTGATCAGATTGTCCCACTCAGCAAGACAGATCAGCTTTGCACCAGCCTGAGGTATTGGATTTGAAAATGTCATGCGTATTGAGGTTGTGCCTTCCTTTATAAGCTCCCAGTGTGCTGCATCTGAATTGAAGTCAGGAGAAAGGTCGAAAACGAAGAAAGCAGAGCCATTCAGAAAGTCATCTGGATTCAACCAGCAAGTTTTACCAGTAGCGACCAGACCCAAGGCCTCGTGCATCATGACATACGGCTTTACAATCAGACCACGTGCTGTGTCCATTTCGATCGGATTCGGCGGATAACTTTTGCCACAACAATGCACCTGAATGCTGGTGGCGCTAAAGTGCATAAAGTTGAACGGATTTTTGGCATAGTCCCCATGATATGCCCCAGATGTCACTAATGCCACAACCAGTCTACGAGGCGCTTGCCCAGTAAATAGTGCGTGGTCGGGAGTGTCATTGCGTCCTGCCTCCAAGTGCACGGTTCTCACTTGAATGCGACGGATTGGATATTTGAAAGTGGTGCGAAGCAAAGTGGATTCCAAGGCCAAAGACACGCTGTCAGCAGGAATAACTTTGCGTACCACCCATTTCATGTTGATGACTTGAAGTTGAAAATTGGGGTTATTTGCAAAGCTCATGAGACAGAAACTTTCTCGATGCCTGTGCAGCTCAAGTTTGAGTGCTACATGGTTTATCAGATATTTCTCTTGCCGGCTAAGATTGATATGTAATGGCGCCAGAAACTCCACAACTGCAGAAGTTTTGAACCACTTAGCTCTCGCTAGGAAGCCTTCGTTTCCAGCATTGTCTAAGTTCTCACGTGGACTGTCAGATAGGTAACCGGCAGAACGAAGAAAGGTGTTCTTGTAGTTTTCGTCATAGTTTAGTTCCGTTTCCAAAAATGCCTGATACGCGTAGTCGTCACCGCTGTCAAACGCCAGCTTTCCATTCAGAAACAATTTGACCTGCTTGAAGAAAGTTTTTCCCAACAACTGAACGGGGCCCACCATGTCCTCATCATGCGGGTTTGCACCATCGTCGGGATTCCAGCGAAGTGCAGCGCCATCTGGTTTTGTGATTTTCACTTGCATGTGTATGTAGTTACGAGCTATATCAAGCATGTGCGGATCTGGAGGTATGTAAAACTCAAACGGGCCATTGCTTGTCAGTCCATTTTGCAAGTTTACATCGTACCAATACCCATCTTTCACTGCAACTTGAGTTGGTGGTAAACTGAACATGTCCAGCTCGGTTTTACCGGCCGGTGCAGAATGTTTATCAAGCAACTGTGCCATATTTTCACAGTACACACACACTATGCCAGATACACACCCAACTGATCTCGGTATGCTTTTCTTCCACGACTGACGTTTTTCCTGTTGCGACGCGTTTTTACAGTAGCCGACGTGATGGCTCTCCTCGCTGCACCTCTGAGTCCAAGACCACGACCTTTCTGCAGTTTTCTGACACGCTTTCCTCTCTTTCTGCTTCTGTTTGCCAGTGGCGGTGGCTGATTTGTGGTGCTATTGAGTTTGTTTACGCCCTTATTCAACAACTGCATTGCACCAGCTCTACTGCGTTCTTCCAATGATTCGCCGATATTTCTGCCTGCAAGCGCGTCTGCAGCAACTTGAGCGCCCGTGTGCAGTGCCTGTTTTCCTACTGTTTTGCCAATGGTTCGAGCCACAGGAAGTACAGAACGTAGGATGCCACCAAACAAGCTGCCCAAGCCCGACCCTCTTTGATATGGCAATCCTCGAAATCCCGGAATTCCGTGACCATGCTGCACTGCTTGCTGTACATAGTATTGTTCCCACGTCTTCTGGTTGGGCGGGATGAAAATGCTCCTCATATTCTTCTGCTTGCGTTCACTTTTCGCAAGTGAACTTTGACAATAACTTTACCAAACTTGAACCCGACGGGTTTGTCTGTGTCAGTTTTTATTGAGAGTTCAACAATTTCGAATCGGTTTGTGCGAAGTTTCACGTAATGTGGTGAATGAAATATTTTGTCGACAACTTCACCCGATTTCCCCTCAATGGTGACAACGCGTAAGAGTGGAACCAGGCTGTTTCCCACAACTTGCGGACTGCACAAATTACAGTACACGTAAAATGCGTTCAGTCCTGCGCTGATATCAGGAGGGTAATATCCGCGTGTCGTAGTATCAATAGCGTGCGACTGACCTACAGTAAGCCCGAGCACATACTGAAGCTTGCGTGAGAAAAGCACACGTTTTATAACGTGACTGTTCAGCTTGACTTTTATCCGATTAGTGTCCCTGTTGTAACGCAGATGCAAAGGCGGGTCAACGGCGTATTCAAAATTCTCCTTGTCTCTACTTGCTTTCCGCAGCTTTCTTTCCAGACTATTATTGTACACTTCTTCTAGCAAATGTAAAGTGGCTTTTGCATGTTCTGGCGAATGTTCAGACCACACAGCTTCTTGCTTGTCATACGCCCATTCTCGGCACTGTGTATTGATCGCGTGCAATATGGCCTTTATGGAATCATACGAACCTGACGGAATCGACTTCGTAATTACGACACTTGTTTTGGTGTCCCCGATTGACTGTGTTTCAATTTGAAAAGAAGTGTCTGGCAGTTCTTCGCCTGAACTCTGCAGAAATTCAAAGTTCTCCCAAGTGTGAGGATACTGTAGTTCGACCAAAGCCATTTCCCATTCGCCACCCAGCTCAATTGGGATTGGCAGTTTGACTTTGTATTCGGCTAGCGTGTTGCTAGCAAAATCGTTAGTGTTGCTGGGAAGAGTCAAGTACATGTTCTCGGACATTTTGCTCTGTGGAGGTCTTTTCCGCTTGCTGATGATGATGATGTAGGGATGGCGCAGGCATAAGATAGCCGATAGAGCTGGTCAACAGTACCACCCACAGCTCCTGCGTGGAGCCAAGAGAAATGTTCACAATGGCTGTGATTACTACTGTGTACACCAAAATTACCTGCACAAAGAAAACGATTTCACTGCGTGGCAATTTTTTGCCCCATATTCGCCATGTCCTACCGTTACTATTGCCACTGGACACGCTAACTGGTGTAGGAATCGACGGAGTCAGAGGAAAAGATGAAGACTTGTTTTCGCGACTGTTCAGCACATGTACAGATTCCATACTGACAGCACAGCTACAGTAACCCCTAATTTTATATGTGTTAGCATTCACAACTTTTTGTAGTATCTTTTTCTTTGCTTGGCGCTGATTTCCCCTGGAATGTAGCGCACTAAGTCTTCCTTGTAGAAAATGCCTTTTATTTCTCCGTCATGTGCATCCAATATGTACACAGGAGGATCTCTGGGAAGTCTCTTCTTGACAGTGAATACTTCCTTGGTGAAATTCGCCAAATATCCTTTGTGCAAACTGTGCTTCCATCTTGTGATTCTGACTGTGTCCCCAACGTCAAATGCATACTTCACTTTCCTTCTTCGTTTGTCGCGCGTTTGCCTTTTTCCATAGAGCCTTTCGCGTATTTCTGGCTCATCAGCTTGTCGCACGTCGATGGGGCAGCGCCCAATTGGCGAAGAATGCGAAGCATTGATGGCTGCTATTATTGGTTGAAGCACGTCGAGATATTTGAAAGTTTTGCGCTGAGTGAAATACTTCCAGAGCCTTGTCTTTAGCGTGCGTATGTATCTTTCGGCAATGGAGGCTTTTACATCTGGAGAGCGAGCAACATAATGGATGATGAATTTTTTGTCACAAAAGGCCAAAAAAGTTTTGTTCAGAAATTCTTTCCCAGAATCAGTCATCAAGTACCAGGGCCTTCGGCCTTCCCTGTTCTGTAAGATTTGAGCAAAACCCTGGGTGACAGATTCACCCGTTTTGTTTTTTATTGGCACTCCAAAAGCAAACTTGCTGAAAACGTCGATGCATACAAAAATATACTGGTAACCACCATTGTATTTTTTTAGTTTCTGCAGTGAGCATAAATCACCCATCCAGTGGGTGTCAATCCCAAGAGCTTTTGTCTTGTTGCGTGCATACTTGTGACGAATCGGTTTGTGCAATGTGTAAGTGACTTGCTTTTCCATGTATTCTTGCACATCTTTTTTGCGTATGCGTGGCATGCGTTTTCGAGCTTCTTTGTAGACAGCATCAATACCCGCATAACATGCAGGACTTGATGTGCTGTAGTAAATTCGGTCCAACAATGTTTCCATGATTTTTTATCGATAACCGACCGCATTCAGTACATTAAACATCATCAATGAGCAAAACATACAAATGTGACATTATTAGTATCACTAACTAACACAACATGAACAGTATTTACGATACGCCATATTGCAATGTGTACATGAATACGCTGCAAAAGGGAAATTCATTTGTACAATGTAAGCCATCGATATCTGTGGATGTTCGCTTTGCCATGCCCAGATTGAGATGCGTTTTTGCCCGCTTTCCTTCTAGTAGTGATACGCGATGAACTTGCAGGTGTACTTCTTTGTGCATGAGGAGTTTCAAAGTGTGGACTAGTAGTGCTTTTTTCACTGAGTTGGCGAATGTTCCCTTGTTCTACTCGGTTGACGATGGCCTTCATAGGGATATTGCGCTTCCACAAGGCTTGCACCAGAATATTTGTGCCCGTCGGTGGTGGCATTTTCCTGTTGGAAGAAAGGTAGGTCACAAATTCTCCAAGGTCGCTTCCCGGAATTACATTACCTCTGAACAAAATTTCACCATTCGCATTCCATCCTATCTCAGGATGTGCCTGCAAATGCGCAAAAAGCATTTGGGCATTTGGCTTGGACGAGCGAGGAATGTTTGCGAAAAGATTACGCTGGTCTACATGAGCATTTCCGGTATTGGTGGCGTCTGCGTCGACGGCTGTTGCTTCTGTTCCTTCGCCTCCTGCTTCTTCTTCATCATCTGGAGTGAGATCTGAACCAGGAGTAGACAAGTGTTGCACGCGTCGACGCTGCAAAATCGGATTCAAAGGTGTTGACACATCAGCAGGATGAAACAAGGCGGAAACATCTGGTTCTCTCATTGTAGTTTTATGTGTCAAATCGCCCCTCGCGTCACCTTGCGTCAATGTCATTTGCGGAATTGCTGATTTGATCATTTCTTCTCGCAAAGTACCGTATCTGCGAAGTGTACTGTAGTATTTTTGCAATTTTAAGTTTTCTGGTAGGGATTGATTTTCTAGGATTGCTTTCATTTGTGCATCCAAAAGAGACAATTGGTGCAAAGCCGGGCCTCCTTGCTTATGCATTTCCGTCGAAATTTCTTCCTGCTGTCGGTGCATCATATCGGCTGGCAAAAGCACCATTTTTCTGACACTCATGACCTCAGCGGATTTCTCTAGCGACGCGTGACCAAGTCAGATATCAAACTTGCAGCAATTCCAATAATTGGCGCAAGCAAAGTCGGAAGAAAGCCACCTTTCTGAATTAGAATTGCTCGCCTTTTCTTTAGTGAACTTTTTTTCTTTGCCAAAGCTCGAATGTGCTTCCTAAATCGCTGCAGTGTGTGTTTCTGTTTGCTTGTCAATGCTACAGTACCTTGACAAACATTTAGACAACACTCAGACAAGCAGTACAGCAAATCTTTGTCCGCTGTGCTAAGCAAATTTTTTCTCAATTTTGGTTTGGCTTTTTGCAATAGTTTGAGAATGTGAAAATTGCGTTTCAGACGTGCACTCATCCTTTTCCATTGCTTTACATGTCAAGTGTTTATTCGACCGCTCACAAAGTGTTCTGACACAAAGACTGGAGCAGTTGCTGGTGTTGTTCTGCATTTATTTCCTCAATCACCAGAGCATGTAGCGCGTTTCCACAATCGCAAGCGTCGACACCATTTTCACATTTCCATTTGAATGCCTCCGCTCTGCATGCATCACGAGACGGCAGCAAAGTGTTGGATGCATAGACTACACTCGCTTCGATATTAGTCTTCGGAGTCAAAAAGATCCACATCCATCGATACAGCGGCATGTTGTTGTTGAAAAACCGACCGCTCACTAGCCCACGTTTAAGAGTATACTACTGTAACTTCTCCAGGAAAGATATTTGTACGCAAACGAAGTACGTCTGGGCATGCTTGCGTGAGATCTACAAGCAGGTACGTGTGCGGTTGCGCTGTCGCATCATGATAAGCATCCAAAAAGAACTTTGTTCTCTTCGGGTAAAGTTGACGAGCTAATGCTGCAACTTGCAGCTTGTCACTGGGATTCTTGAACAGAACGATGTAATGTGCATTGATGCGCGCAGTACGTAGACCTCCGTAGAAGAGATTTTGAAGAATGAACACCAAAGAAATGTTCCAATGGTGAACACCTTTGGTAAAAAGTTCAATCACGGCTTTGTCTTTTGAATTTACATCTGTCATAAGATCGTCCAAGACCAACAGGCGTGGAATGCTCGAAGCATTTTTGCGCAATTCGCTTAATTCTGGCAAGCCCTTGACAAATCGCAATCGAGGAATGTGAGAAAGTGCACAGTAGCCAGGCTGAAATTCTGAGTAGCACCAAATGATCTCGACGGGGGCTACCGTACACAGTCTGTCAATGCACGTGACGAGTTTACTTGTGTAAACTGTTTTACCAGATTTACTAGGACCGGCGACGACCATGGAAAATGGATGCTCAAGCAACTGCTCCGTGTATGCCATTGTAGATACATAACGTGTACTTGTTTGAGCTCATTACTTTTATTTATGCAAAAAACACAGCGTCGTCTATGAACATACTACCGTATACCTAGGACCAGGAAGAGGAAGCAGGGAGAAGGGGACCAGGCAACAAACGAAAGAGGAGGAGGGGGGGGGGGGGGGGGAAGAGGGGAAGGGGAGAAAGGAGAAGGGAGGGGAGGGGAGCCGGTAGCGAAAAGGCTGAAAATCTAGAGGAACGGGATGGGGAGAGAAAAACCGAGCCGACCTGGCCCCGCAAAAATGAAGCTGCAAAGACTGTGAGCCTCTGTGGCCTAGAAGGAAATGCATCAACGAGAAGCCTTGGCTATCAACGCAAAAAACCCATAAGTGAACCCGGGGGGAGATATAAGACAAACGCTGGGAGTATATAGAAAACCCCATAGACAACACAGCAAGGGTAGCTGGCTGAGCGCCTAGGTATACTGCGCCTATACTAAGCAGTACATGTAATAAAATACTGTAACAGAACACAGTAAATATAGAATTTTAATTGTGATTTTTTGGTTTATAGTATGAATAGTTTTAAAGAGATATGACACCCAAACCTACCACCTAATGTACATGAGCAGAATGTGTTCATTTCTTAATTTGATTCATGATGAAATTGTTCTTCTGCACGCATGTCTGACACAACACCAGACCCACACATATCTTCCCACCAGGGAAGGCGATACGAATACGCTGATTAGTTTCATGAAGGCATGACTGACAGAGAGAAAGCATGATCATGCTAGCTGGTTGAAGATTGGCCAACACCGAGAAAGTGCTGACAGGTTGCTGAAAAGCCCGCGGCTTCTCGATTGTGCTGTTGTTGCAGCAGGCAACAGGCTGCACGCCGCCGTTGTCATTTTCTATCACGCCGTCGCGTTCCAAGATTACGGTAGGAGTAGGGAGCAGGGCCGGCTTCTTCTTCTGCTGCTGCACATCCGATGGGCGCGGTAAGTTGGCGATGAAAGCGTCGACACGCTTGAGCGCTGGTGGCTGTGGCTCATCGGTTGCACTGTCTTCATCTTTCTCGACGTCTTCAATGATCAGCTTTTTCTTGACAATTTTCTTATTCTGACGCTTGTGTTGATCGATCAGCTCTTCTCCATCCTCTGCGTTGTTGGCGTCTTCAGCTAGATTCTCTTTCTTCGCCCCCTCCTGCGCCTCGACTTTCGCCTTCTTCTGCTTTGGGTTGGTGGCACCGGCGCGATCGCCGGTGCTGCCTGCCAGGGAAAGCGTCTCCGTCTTTTTCTCCGCCCCCGACGTCTGTTCAACGGCCGCATGACTGGAGCTGTCGTCTTCGTCGATCATTGAACGTTTCTGCGCAAGACGAGTGACGACTTTTTTTCTGTTTTCAGCTGCTGCTGCTGGCATGTTATGTACAACCAGGGAAGAGAGAGAGAAAAAAGGCAAACTCAACCACCCGACAAAGCAAAAGTGGATGTGACTGAAGCTCGAGTTTGTGTACACTGCTTTTATTTCAAACTTTTTTACGCCTGGTTAAGGGGGTTAGAATACTGTACTCAAGTACTGTAGCGGTATTATTCACCAGATGTGACACATCATGCACGGAAAAGTGAGCGTTAAACAAGCTTAAATTTCTTCGCTTTGTCATCAGTGTTCATCTTATCAGTGGCGGTGAACTTTCTTTTTCCATTCTCAGACAGCAGAGCGGAGTAGGCGGGATTGGCCATCATCTCAGCTCGCACTTCTTCCAGTAGTCGACCCAAGTGGTTTCTTCCTTTCAGTTGTTCGTCCAGATTCTTCGCGCCCATCACTTGAGACTTGTCAACTCCAGCTCCCCAGAACTGATCGTTTGGGTCGCAAAACACGATGCAGCTGTCTCCCGTCTTGAACAGATACTTACGCGCAGATTCCACTTGTGCAAACTGGAAAAAATGCAAGATATGCACAGAACGCATCGATGGCATGCAAAAAAGCGCACATCACATCCCAACCTTGGCCATTAGTGCTTCGCGCATTATTTTTTGAGCTTGCGCATTCCATTCTTTCACTTTGCCCTCGTCTTGCACGACCAATTTCTCTTGTGCAATGCGACGACAAGTGAGCGGATTGGAAGCGGCAAGAATCCTGGCGGCAATATCTTGCTCATTGAAGTAATTGGCTTTGGCGTACTGGTAGTAATGCTCTGCAGACTGGAACTCTATGTCCTTTTGTTCACCCTCCTCGTCGTAAACTTTTGCGTTGAATTTGGAAAAACGGATATTACTCAAAGGAGACTCCCACCCTGGACCAAATTTTGTAACCGATTTGCTTTGCTTAGCTTCCCCCATTATTCTTTTGTCACACCGTCTGTCAAGTGAAACTTCTCAAGCACTAATCTCATTCAGCACAAGCATATTTTTAAAGGCGAAAGTTTTTAATTTTAGCCCCGCCCCCTCCCTTCGTCGCTGATTGGCTGTTCGCTGCAAGCCATCCAACAACAAAAAGAACCAAGTTCGAAAATCAGCGCCAGTTGTGCTCGATTCTGTTTCTCAAAGTCGGTTGTGCCCGTGCCCGTCTCTCTCTCTCTCTCATTGCACCAAAATCCAAACTGAACTAAAATTTACTCCAAGAGCAGGAGAGACGACGCAAAAGAAATGAGTGCAACTGAACAGCAAGAACAAACGCCTCACTTGCCTGCAGGACACGCGGTCCGTATCAATGTGCTCTGTAACAACGCTCACACGCCAGACCAGCCTCACAAAGCTACCGTGTTCGCCAGTCGCAGATTGAACAAAATGGCAGAAATCTGGGCGACGCTCCTGGCCAGACTTCTCTTCCGCAAGCTCTACAAGCCCTGGGCGAAAACAATGGGTACGATATGCGCAATAACATGTCCTTGTCGCGTTTGATGATCAGACGAGAGTAAACTTTGCGTTGCAGAATGGAAAGACATGAAAGACTACATCGTCAGCACGCTGACTCCTGCAGTTCTCATCGCCAAATCTTACTCGCAGGAAATCTTTCGCTTCAAGCTGATCAAATTCCGCAACATGAACCCGGAGCCGCCGTTGCTGACAAAGAAAGACATACGAGATTTCCTGGAGTTTGACAACCCTCTGGAAGAGCTGGCACTTCGTCATCCCGTCCTCGCGTCGGCATATCTGAAAGCAGTCAAAGTACTGTATCAAGGTATGTACGCACTGAACACAAGGCACATATTGCCAGCTGCTGTCGTACTCGTACGTACTATTGAATGCAATACGTACAGTACATAGAAACTTGCTATGTACTACTTTTTAGAGCAGAAGCAGGCAGAGAAAGTGGTGGAATCCGACGAAAGCTACAGCTTCTCCGACAGCTCCTCTCTTGCATCTTCTTTCACAGACGACGACGACGACGGCGATGAAGCGACGCCGATACTAAAGAAGTTGTTCAAGAAACAGCTCTGCACAGCCGACAGCACCACGCCTGAAACGTCCGACGGCGCAGCCGTGCAGGTGCTCCACGAGCAGAGCTCGACTGGCGGTGCCTGTGCGGCTGGCTGTCCTGGCAGCAGCAGCAACAACGAAGAAGCGCAGCAGTGAAGAATGACTAAGCGAAGATGATGTGCATTTCAAATATAAAATCGACAAGCTTGCCACTAGATGTTGTCATTGTAAAAATATCTTACTCGAAAGGCAGTTGTTCACAATAATTTTCTCTCTTGAAAATGCTGCCATTGGCACAGGTGGGAACTGCCACACCCGCTTCTGCTCAGACAATTGTGGCTCGGGTGTCGAGCGAAGACAAAATGCATGTATGCTTCAAAACTATTGCCCTGGAACGCTTGTTCACGCATGTCACATGCGGCAACTTTTATCGACTTTTGGTCGACGGAAAAGGCTATCAGAATGAATGTATGGCTACATTCGAAGTTTTGTGACTTTTGTCCGCGTGCCACTAATTCTTTTTTCGCCACTTCAGCTTGGGAAGTTTTGAAGCCATACATTCACTCCCTGTTCCCGGCAGCAGCACATCTGCTGGCGATATACATTGGAATCGTGGAAGCAAACATGCGTACTCTTCGGTACAGCAATGTTCAGAGCAACTCATTTTCCTGCGCGTACGTACATGCATGCATGCAAATAATTGACTGCTAATTTTTTCAGACACATTGTCACTCCAACTCCTTCTGAGGCGGAAATTGTCAACTATCTGGCAACTTCGAACAAACCAAATGCTCTTCTCACCCGAGATCCTATGGTCGTCAACAACTTCACCATCGGACTGAAATTGGTACACAACGGGGAGTTTGTGATTGAAGGCATCCTGCCACCTGCGGTGCAGATACTGCAGCACCCTAGATACACGTTCAACAAGAAGCAGTGACAAGCACCGCTACAAAATTGATCCATCATCATTTGCGCCACTTCACAAAAAATTGACTTCCTACTGTAGCGTATTCATGTCATACAACATAGGTACTGCATGCATACTGTATACTACTGCACGCACACTCGCTGACTATGCATGCACACGAACACAGAGCTTGCATAAAAGGTTTCATTCGCTGCTGTTGCTTCAGTCGGTCTTCTTTTCCTTGTCAGCTACAGTCGGGTGTTTGTCCGCCACCACCACCAAACTAAACAGAAGCAACCACCACAATACACCATGCAACCTACCGTCATTCGACACCATCTTCCACCTCTGTGCAGTACCTGCTCACTGTTCTGACGCCGCCTCCTCCTTCCATCCACCGAGCGTCCATCCTTCCATCACGTCGCATCCGACCTCCTTCTCTGCCATCCACCAACCATCCGTCTGTCCGTCACGGCGCATCCGACCTCCTCCTCCTCCTCCTCCTCTGCCATCCGCCAACCGTCCGTCCGTCACGGCGCATCCGATCTCCTCCTCCTCTGCCATCCGTCCGTCGCAACGCATCCTTCCATCCGTCAGGCGTCCATCCATCGCGACGCATCCGTCGAGCGTCCATCTCCCCCAGCGCATCCCTCCTCCTCCCATCCGCATCTTACGACGCGCCTATCACACGCGCGCACGCCCGCGCGCCACCACCACCAAACTGGAAAACAGCACACACACACGACAACACCAACAACAACAACACTCATCCTGACCTACCCTGCAGCAGCAGCACCATCACCCGTCGCCGCCGCCGCAAAGTATGACAGTGAACACGATCGTGCTCATTTGGTCACCAATTTTTTGTTACCAATAAAGAATGTCATTCACATGTGCATCCTACACCTACCATGTCAACGTCAACCTGGCGTACTCCATGCTGCTGCAGCTGAAAGTACGCCAGGGTGCCGGCGTCGCACCGCCGGCGACGCGCGGCCCGCACTACATATAGCGCGTCACCCTGAACGTACTCCGTCAGCCGCAACAGCACGGAGTACGCCAGGGTGACGTCCTATAGTAGTCTGTGTGGACTCAAATGTGCGTACATAGTACAATGTCATTCATCAATGGTTTGGTGTCTGTATGTGTACGTAATGTATGTGTGGCTACTCGCTCAATGGCACTTTGGTTAGGGCACTGGAGTAAGTAAAAGTTTACCCACCTTGGTTACATTTTTGCGTTTAGCATGCGCTTGACGAGCGAAACTTCTGGACAAGGAAGCGACTAGGCGAATAGCTTTGTCAAAGCTAGAATGACGGTGAGTAATCGTGTGTTCATTCACGAGGAAGTCGCATGAAACTTGCATCTACTTTTTTAGCTCAGGAAAAAGCACAAAAAATGAATCAGCTGTGAGAGGAAGAGACGACCGAGTATGTACGTGTATCGGTATATCACATAGGTACTGTATGTTTCACACAAGACAAGAGTAGCACTGTACTGTAAGGATTCGTGTATAACCCCATGGCGCCACATACGAGAATAAAAATTTATGGTCTCAAGTGAACTAAGATGGTCAAAAAAGTGGGAATTTGATGATGATCATGATCTCGATCTCGAATGCCCATAAATCACCGACTATGTTTCACAATCCCATGGGGTTATACACGAATCTTTACAGTACATAGTTTGTATCACAATTAGTTGCCGGATTAGTCAGGGTTCCATTTGCCCATGCTGACATAGCCGCTTGACGCATCCCCTCCGTCTTTCGCGTCCCGCTTAGATGAAGCCGTTTTTTCGCTCCTCGAACTGCTGCTCTCTTCTCCCTCTTCAGAACTGCTACTTCCGGTTTCCTCTACCTCCAGCTCAGTACTGATGCTACTGCTGCTTTCCTCTTCCCTTTGCGTGTCCTCTTCCTTTCTTTCCTTCTTATTCTTACTGGCTCTCGGTTCCTCTTTCTTCACCTTCGGCTTTGACTTCGGCGGTCGCCGCGGACTAGGTGCAGGTTGTTCACGTTTGTCCGGTTGTGGTCTGGGGCTGCGTCTATCTGGGCTTCTGCTTCTTCTCCCCACCACGACCACAACCGGTCTCTCCGGGCTTTTGCTTCTTCTTCCGCCCTGTACTAGGGCGCTGCACGCGTACATAGCGAAAACTCACCCACCACGTTTGACCACGTGAGAAAAATTTCGCAAGAGAAAACGAAGTGAAAGATTTTGCTGCAATGATTCGCCCTGTACTAACTAAACAAACCACACATTGCATGACCATGACCATGCCAACAGATTTTTGATTAGTGCATGGGAATAAACTAAAGTACAAATTATAATTCTGGGACCCATGCATTATTTATCTCAGGATCTAGCCAACGTAGCTCAAAGCGGTTAAAAATCTCTCGATAACTTTAGCTCGCCTGGAAAATAAAAAACCGCATGCGTCTACGTGCCCTCTGTGTCGAGAAATCGCCAAATTCCTTAAGTACTAAAAATGTACACTTTTTTCGGTTATTCAACATAACTGAACAAGCCGCAAATACTTTTTCATTAAAACTAGCCTAGCCTATGTAGAATTTGATGCAGATTTCAAAAATAGTATTGATGTTTAAAAAAATTTAACCCCTACCCAAAAATTGTCAAAAATATACAAATTGTGCAAAAATATATACTAGGGGTATTTTTTTAAAACACCGATACTGTTTTTGAATCTACCCCAAATTTTACATAGGATAGGCTACTTTTAATGAAAAAATTTTTGCGGCTTGTTCGTTTATGCTGAATAATCGAAAAAAGTGTACCTTTTTAGTACATTTTTAGTACTTAAAGGGGCCCAGACATAAATACCCTTGCCTTTTCGTATATGAAAAAGTACCCCAAAAATGCGAGTCTGGGCCCCAAATACGTCTAACAACAAAATAACAGCACGATTATATCGTAAAAATAGTGAAAACTATGGTGTGTCGCTTAACTATTGAAAATAAAAACCAGGTACAATTTCAAATTCCCGCCTTTTTCAAACACAGCCAATGTCGTGCAGCGTGCGACATCAGCCATCAGCATAACCTTTTCGGGGCTATTCCCAACGTACGTACTTATGCTGATGGCTGATTTCACACGCACATTGGCTGTATTTGAAAAAGGCGGGAATTTGAAAATGTACCTGGTTTTTGATTTCCATAGTGAAGCATCATACCATAGTTTTCAGTATTTTTACGATAAAATCGTGCTGATATTTTGTTGTTAGACGTATTTGGGGCCCAGGCTCGTATTTTTGGGGTACTTTTTCAAATACGAAAAGACAAGGGTATTTATGTCTGGGCCTCTTTAAGGAAATCGGCGATTTCTCAACACAGAGGGCACGTTGACGCATGCGGTTTTTTTTATTTTCCAGGCGAGCTAAAGTTATCGAGAGATTTTTAACCGCTTTGAGCTACGTTGGCTAGATCCTGAGATAAATAATGCATGGGTCCCAGAAATATAATTTGTACTATAGCAAATTGCGAAACAAAAT
Source organism: Epsilonema sp. ZAB3_2 (assembly GCA_030247985.1). Taxonomy (NCBI): domain Eukaryota; kingdom Metazoa; phylum Nematoda; class Chromadorea; order Desmodorida; family Epsilonematidae; genus Epsilonema; species Epsilonema sp. ZAB3_2. The sequence goes on along the minus strand of JASAMW010001752.1, from coordinate 50,953 downwards.
GCAACTGCTCGAAATGCAAAACAAAACTCAAAGTTCGAACTCCCCGTGAATTCCCCACCACGTGTGTAGCGCCCTGTACTAGTGCCACTTTTGGTTTTCCCGCAGCTCTCTCCTCCCGCTCTTTCGCCTCTCGCCGCTTCCTACAGATGGAACGACAGCAGCAGACAAGAATCAGTACGATCAAGAGTAGAAGAAGCAGACCCCCACCAGCCGCCGCTACGATTATGATCACCAGTGGAAAGTCTTTCTTGTTCTTTGCTGGAGCTGCTGTAGTTGTAGTTGAGCCATTGGTTACGCCTTGGTCACTGGTGGTTGAATTCAGCAATTCTGTGGTTGCTGTGAAGTTGCCATCCGAAGCTGTGCTGCTAGACGGCGTTGGCGTGGTTTCTGTAGGAAGAGTGGGGGATCTTGAAGTAGTTGGGCTTTTGGCGTCTGTTGTTGGATGGGTGGTCGATGGGGCATTGGTTGAAGTAGTAGGGGATTCAGATGTTGAAGAGGTAGTAGTTGTTGATGGGGAATCTGTGCTGCTGCTGCTGATAGCTGTGGTTATTGTTGTGCTGCTGTAATGCTTCGTGTATAAGCCTATTGGCCTAAAGGACGCTACCGTATTTTTGGGCGTGTATGTAGACCCCTTGCATTTTTTCGGTGCATTTTGATCGGGTACGGAAGCAGGGATAAAATGTACTGAAAAAGTGTCGCGACCTCCCATAATTCTTAGCGCAACTGGTCCATAAGGGTTATATAAAAGGGAATTTTGCATTAGTGCCCAAAGTAGGTTATTTGACCCCCTAAACTCGTTTTTATGGTTTATTTTGCCTTTTTTCAAGCATAAAGTGGTCTCATACGCGAATAATTTGACTTCTTTTTATATACACAAAGCATTACAGTAGTGGCGCTCGTTGTCGTTGTGCTAGGTCGTGGGCTGCGGTGCTGTGGTTGATGATCACGTGCAGAAGGTGCCGATTTCGACGATCTGTTGTTGCAAGCATCTTCGGAGCAGCAGCACGCTGTCCATACGGTTCCTTTCAGCATTCTTGCACCAGTTGCTCGGTAATCTTTGCTCAGTTTCACCTCGCAGCAGTCGTCGCCATCCCCGTCTCCTCCACTTCCACCGATGCATTCAACTGTTCCGACTCTTCTGAACTGTTCCATATAGCTCCTGAGGGCGGATGAGGCGAATAAATATGGAATTGGTCAAAATAGTGAAAAGGCCTCGTTTGATTGACCATAAATCCAATAATTTTCCATCCTCCCCTACTGTAAACTGTCAGTTGACCAGTTTTACAACAGACGACTGTACGCCATCAGACAATTATTGATCTTTTATTGACGAATTGAACTTCGGAAAAAATTGTTTTGGTTTATTTTACTGTATTTTTTGTGATTTAGGGGCAACACTTGCCTTTTGGGCTACTGCTGCTGCACTATTTGACGCATCCGCCCTTTGAAGGCATTGTTGCGGCATTCGATTGTCGAGCAGTGTGCTTTCCACCCAGATACCCTTTTAGCAGCGCGACTACCGTCGTGTATCACGGCCCAATGTTTGACACAGGTCACATCGTTCACCCTACAGTCTTTAAGACTGGCTGGTTTCGGGCCACCCGCTGCCATTTTTTCCCACTTCCAGGTTTCGTCTTGGTAGCAGCGTAATGCGGAAGCTATTGGAGAAACGGACACCATCAATAAGTAGTAGAAAGTGACCACCGCGACGGCCATGTTTGTTGGTTGCAGGCGAGGGCAATGACAGAAAAAAGCGTCCTCTTGCTCTTGGCCTCCAGTTCCAAAACCAACCTGCCCACAGGCATGAAAAGAAAAAGAATGAAATCCACGACTGTAATGTAAATCAAGAATTTATTCAATGTAGCTTTGCTTTGACGCCGGTGTTCACATTCCAAGTAAGCAGTCCGACACACGCCGAGCGTGGCCATAGTTGTCCATGCTTTTGCATTGTGCCGAGGCATGAACACAACCGGCGCATGTATGTCTCTGATGTGAATGGGCTATTACAATTTGAGCACAGGCAGAACATAAGTAACAAAGAGCAGGCAACTGACTAGGATTCATTTATTATTACCATGATTAGGGTACTAAGGGGTAAACCCGGCCACGGGGTAAACCTACCACCTAAGCTCCTTTGATCTTGCTGTTTCAGCAAAATTATGAACCAAACAAAATAGCTCATTTGAAAGAGGAGAGGTAAAGGAATCGATCGATATACTATTTGCCTCAATCAGTCCATTGGTTGCTGAGATATGCCGCCCTGAAACTTAGGTGGCCGGATTTTCCCATCGCCGGGTTTACCCCATACCCAAAGTACCGCATATCGTACAATACCCATCAACAGTACCATTACAATACAATACAACAATAACTTCACATTACAGATTCGGCCTACAAAAACAATCAATCCATATTTCAATGCGTAAGTTCTGCTTCATCGCTTCCTTCTGTTTCCTCCGCAAGCACTTCTTTGCCTTCCTGTGGTGCGCTTTCTGCTGCAATGTCAGTCCATAAGAAGCCAGTAATGCGATTTTTCACAGCTTTCCCAGTGGAAGATACGTACTTGCCGGTGTCGCTAGCGACTTTCGCCAATTTGCGGCCCTGTTGACTCGAGTGAACGGAGTGATACAATCGCAAACGCACATCTGACATGCTGGCAGCTTGACCGGAAAAAGGATGGCTGCAAAAAATAAGTTATTACAACTCATTAGCAGTGTAAATGCACATAATAGGGTACCGTGGGGTAAATCCGGCCGCCTAATCTCCATGTCCATTGACCTGGCTGTTTCAGCAGACGACGAGCGAAATAAGTACAATCTGGCCCAGTAAGAGTTTGCTATGACATTCATGGCGTATTGCGTAACATAGATTCACACCGAGGATTTCTGTCCGTGCTTCGTGTATTCCTATTCAGCAGAAGTACATGCTAACTACACAGGACGGCTTCAGTCCCATAAGCGAACTCCCTATGGCCAGACTACAGCTCATTTGAAAGAGGAGCGTTCAAGGAATCGATTGATGTCATACGTACTTGCCTCAACCAGTCCATTGGTTACTAAGATACGCTGCCATGAAACTTATAGGTGGCCGGATTTTTCCATGGCAGGATTTACCCCATATGACAGTGCTTTCTACACCAAATGGAAGTGGACGCCGATTTGATTTTACCCTTCTGGCTTCACAAAATTTTCTTTTCTTACCCTGGAAGAGCAGTTTTCAGCATGGGAAAGTGACCTGCAGCCCACACTCTATGATTATGCGTGCATTTCCAAGCTTCCAGAAAACTGTCGTTGAAATCTGCCCTGATATTCACCATATGATGATGCTCGTCAGTGGTGACAGTAGAGCTCAGGAACATGGAGATCAGATAGGCTCTGAATTGCAGACGTAGCCACTCGTCTCCTCCTTCCCAACCTGAAATAGAAAAGAAGAAGAAAGTAAAATGAAACATCAAGTTTATGGGGTTGTATACAAAAATAGATGGAAAGATTGCGTGGTTATGGTGCTGTGAAACATCAACCAGGGGCTAATTCCGTGTACTCCTATGTAAGTATGCGCGTGAGTCTTCAACATACGTACGTAAAGCGCTACTTCAGCGCTACAGGAAAGCAAGGGAACCAGACCAGGTATTCATCTCAGATCACGTTGAAACGTTAGCCAGGATGAAAACTGTTATACCAAGAATGCATAAGAAACAACAAAGCAAACGCTTACTCGTAGCGTCCAGAAATACGTTTCCAGTATCAGGCAGAATGCTGTTGAGTAGGAATTCCGCAAATCTCAGATCCGGTGTCGTTAGAGCGAGCTGACGCTTCAGATCTGCATCAAGAATGTCCAATTGCAGCTCTCCAGTTTCGTCAAACTGCAACAACACAGAAAACTGTCGTACCGAACAATGAATACGGAAAAGGGAAATCGGAAAATACCGCGACAAGCCGTCATTATTGACAATAAGTCGCTTAGCCGCTGTCGGTTGGTTGACGAATACTATATGGGTGTTGTCGGTTTGTTGTCCGTTTATTGTCGTTTGTTGAACCGACAACATCCGTAGTCAACAATGACGGCTTGTCGCGGTATGTGTTAAACATACGTAAACAATAGCAGCCAGCAAATCCTTTCTCTGCTTGAACAGGGCATTGGTAGCTCCGAAGACATATGCGCGAACTTTGTCCGATTTCAGACTGTCCAGAAAAGCGAGGGACAGATAAGGATGGCACAGATAACCCTGAAAAAACCACAAGCACACTAAGTATCTTGATAACGTAAACCCCAAATCACAATTTACAGTGAAATAACATAAAACTCACAGTGGTACAGGGTACCACGGGATAATTCGGGTCACTTGGCCAAACTTACATATGTCAACGGGTGATGACAACAAATAGCTGCTGTGTCATTTTCGTTTGGATTGGTTACGTAACACCACGGCCAACTTCGACCCTTACTTTCGTCAACCGGCCAAAATTACTCCGCACTACCCTACACCCTTACTTTCGTGAACAAATCCAACGGGAATCCCCAGTCATCCACTTTCATTTTCGACGTTCGCACCGTCACCAATTTCGTTGCCTCTTCTCCAAACTCGATGCTGTTAACACTTCCCTTGTTCAGCTCGTCATCACCCGCATTCTTCTTAAAGGGGAACTTTTCGCGGAAAATTCGGGGTAAGGCCACACACACATAGGAAGCCAAAAAACGTGTGTCGTTGCGCAGTTTAGCACATATTTCGTCCATGATGAGGACGTGGACGAAATATGTGCTAAACTGCGCAACGACACACGTTTTTTGGCCTCCCATTCCACAGGCAGTGAAGATACAGCAAAACTTTATACAACAAAAAGGTAGAACACCTAACGGAGCACACGGTGGTAGAAAAATTATTCAGATTGGTGCAGTGGTTAGCGAGCTACGTGCTCTCAAGCTGAGTTTCCCGTTCACAGATCAGTTTTTGCCTGTAACTCAAGAGCGACGCAACGTAGAGAGATGGGACTTGGTGCGTTTTGCAGCATTTTTTATGCTCTATCTAATGATGTGTGTGGCCTTACCCCGAATTTTCCGCGCAAAGTTCCCCTTTAAACTCCTCCTGACCACTAAATCCTTTGCTCCAGTAACTGCTGAATTTCGCACCCAAGTTGCTAACCGCGCTGTAGGTGGATTCCATAATAATTTCCGCAGGTGTTGTCGGAGTCTTTGGCGTTGTTATGTATTCTTGCTGCTCGCTGTTTTTTCTCCTAAGTTCCGTGTTAATTTCGTCCAGCAAAGACGAGCTCCTTTCCAGGGAAGTAGCAGCAGGTGCGGTATTCGTTCTCTTCCTTTCAGTGTCGTATGAATTCTTGGTATCTTCTTTTAACGGCAGAGATGTAGGAGGTTCCAGGGGCTGCTGGACTGCATTATCAGAGTCGGATAACGAGGCAAGAGTGTTCTCTGTCGTAATATTTTCTGCGCTGGAGGAAGAAATAGGTGCCTGATCCTGAGCAAGATCTGATAAGGAAGAAGAGCGTGGAATGACTATGGAACTTTCTGCTAAACCTTGTTCGATGGTACCTGAAAAGGGCCAATACTTTTTTATTTTTTTAGAGAGTATAAACAACATAGGAAATGAGCGTTTTGATAATTGTATTTAAAAGAAATATCAAGAATCGTTTACCAGGAAAGAGTGAGACTAGAGTGAGGACGGTTTGGCATAGATCATTGACAGGGAAGAGATAAAACAGTACCTGAAAAAGCCATTCTTTTCATTCAGTTCCATTTTCATATGCAAACAACTTACCACAATTCGGACATCGGACTACAGAATACCTACAGTATGTATTCATTTGCTTACTCGTTTTTCCAACAGAATAAGCTTCACCAGGGCCAAAATACGATGTCGAAACCGCTTCACCAAATCACGCACGCTGAGACCTGCAAAAACAGGCAAACGACAGCATAGATAGATTTAGTACCTGCCATGTTGGGTAGCGTAGAAAAATACGGGAAAAATTAGACTGTACACGGGCAGCTCTTGTGGTTATCAGACAACTAATTATTCAGCAGTGTATCATACAAAACTTATTTCTACCGTTCAAACACATTAGCAACCGATTACTTCCCCAATCTTGACCCACATAAACCTCTGACTTCCTTAGAATTTGAACCAATCCTACTATTCCACACACCCAGCTCACTTACTCACCTATCAAAGCCTGAGAGTCGACCATGCCTTCGGTCACAGTTGCGCTGAGATTTGCATACATCTGGGCCAGAACTTCCACCTTGGAGAAGTTCTTCTCGTTGAAATACGCCTGCGTTATCAACTCCAGTTTCGCTTTCAGAGGTCCGAAGAGTGGATAACGACACAAGACGCAGACACTTTTCTGCACGGTCGTTCGAGTCACATCGTCTTCTTTGCGCAATAAATCCTGGCCAAATAAATGGAATGGCCAACATACAACGTAAAAATTAGCAAAGCTCATCCAATGATACTTCCCACAGGCCGACTGACTTTATAAACTATTTGAAACATTAGGTGAGTTCCTCAAAATACAAATGTCTGTTCCGCTTTCGTCCACTAACTTTATTTGAAACATTAGGCAATTAGTAAAGCTTCTGTTCCGTTATCTTACTTTGGCCAGCACTTGTCGATAGCAAGACACGCCGTACAAAGAGTGATGTGGTTCGTCCCTCGAAGGTAGCAGAAAGAATACGGTATCTGCAAAGTGCAAACAACAACAGGTTATCTCTTTCCACTGTCCCAAATGGATGAGGTCGCAAATAGCGCTACGGACACGCAGTAGCGCTTTTTCTTGCAAAATTTGTCTATTTTTTGCACAGTTTATTTACTTACTGTCTAGCCAAGTAACCAACAATTGGCGGCAATTTGGCTAAAAAGTAAATAAAATGTGCAGAAAACTAAACAAACTTTGCAACAAAAAGCGCTACTACGTGTGCGTAGCGCTAAATGCGACCTCGCAAATTGCCCCCACACGTTCCACACTTTTCTATTAGACTTATTTACCCTTTTCCACATTATGAGCTCCATCAGGCAATGCCAAAGTGGGTAAATCCTGCCATTCCGCAGGCATATCACCATCTTTCACCTCAGTTTTATCACCAGATAACGGAGGATAGCAGTATTCAACCTGGAAAACACATCAGCAATATTTGGACTGGTATAGCTGGGTGGACGATCAAGAGGGTCCTTGACAATTTTGGCGCTTAGTAGTATTATGACATTCTGAACAAGAATAGCAATAGTGTTTGAAAAGGGTCGAAAAAGCCGGTTGCTATTCTTGTATTGAAATGTCAGATTTACTAAGATTACTACGGAGCGCCAAAATTGTCAAGGACCCTCTTGATCGTCCACCCAGCTATAACACACAGTTCACATAAAACGAGCGCCGGTTATCTTCCAAAGGAAAAAAGGACAATACAATACACACAGTCCATATAGACCTTATGTGAATCAAACGTGAATAGGTTTGGTTGAAATAAGAAAAGTGCCAAAAAAGTTTATACTACTTGAGACCTCTTCGCAACGTGCAAAACGACACTTTTCCTGGCGTTCCCGCAAAGGTGTCGGCAAAAATTTACACTTGAGAAGCGGACGAAAACAATACCTACCTAACGCCGGTTCTTATTTCAACCACACCTATTTAGCTTATCACCCACCTGGCATCCTTTCTTGTGATGAAAACCCACAACGAAAACGTGCAATATCGGATGCTTTGATCCAGTTTCTTCACTGCAGTAGCTCATTTTCGGCTGTTTTCATCGAATAAAGTCATATAAATCCGATCTATCATCATTCCTCTTTCTTTTTCTTTTCTTTTTCCTTACGCGACTGTTCGTTGTTGCCGATATGGTCACTGCCATTGAAATTTGAAGAAATATACGCGAACTGTGCAGCGATGTGTCCGGAGTTACAAAACCACAAAACGAGAAAGACGGTGAAACCACAGGCAATGACGAAAAGAAAGAAAGACAACCAGAGATTCATTATTCATTCACTTTCCCTATTTGCTTGTCTCTTGAGCCGGAATAAAGACTCATCTTTCGGCTTGGAAAAAGGTAAAAAATTCTCTCCGGCATCTATCACACATTTATTTCCTGTTTTTAGCGAGGAAAACTTCTTTGTTGTTACAGGTGTTTCATGTACATGGGCAATAATGATATGAAGCTCGTGCCGTTGTGAAATGAAGAGTAATGGATCGTTTTTGCTGGTACAAAGCTGGAGTGGCGCTAAATGAAGAGATTCTTATTCAAAAACCCGCAGTTTGCTTGTATGAAGGAGATAATAAGGTAAATAGTCTTAATTTTTCAATATACGTGGATCCGGCACACCTCTATAACATAAGTAAGGGGTGATTAATTGACGCTTTTGTACACTTTTTAGACTGCATTTGAAGTGGGAACCGCTTCTTTGACACCTGTACGATTGATATGGGCAGATTCCAAGGACCCAGTAAGTGTATACTACTTTTGAAACACCCTGTAGTAGTCAGTTTCATATGAGCGCGATTTTGTGTGTTATTTATTGGAATGCCGACTTTGCCTCAATTTGTCTCTGGTCACAAACATCGAACGACAATCGAAAGGATTGATGAAAAGCGGGAAGATTCTACTTCACCTCTCTTCTTGCCCATCGCATTTGCAAGGTGCCTTTTGTTTTGCTATGGACCAGTTGCGCTAAGAATTATGTGGGGTCGCATGGTAACCCCTCTGTTACACTTTTGCCCACCAATAATTCTTTGCGTGAACCGATCCATAGCAGTCTTATGCCGCGATCAGATTAGCGACGTATGGTTCCCTACGTACGCGGTCAAGACCGAGTTTTGCTGTACATTTTTATGGACATCTTTATTTCTGGATTTGAAACGTTCAATATTATGACTGAGGTTCTCATACTTCTAGCTATCTATGCGAGGAGGCACCTCGCGACCACCCAAAGGCTTAGCGCAACTGGTCAATAGGTGTCCGAAATTACCCCCTTTTCCCCCGGGTAACCTTATTTTTCTGTTGTTTCTTGCGTCTAGGCCAAGGTCCGGTGTCTCACAGTAGTCATTCCATTGTGAAACTTAGTTTTCGACAAGGCGGGGATGACGATGTAAGAATTTTACCCATTCTTATCTATTGCTTGTTATGTATTCTTGCTGTTAAAGTGAATGACTGTGAGAATTTTTGCAATTTTTGTTCAGTTTTTGAAGAAACTCAAGGAAGCCATGGCCAGGAAAGAATGGCAAAAGACTGCTAGTGCCACGAATGTGTTTGCGGTGAGGCTGCTGTCAAATGAATTGGGCTTAGGGGTAGAATGGAGGACACAGTATAAACGAAGGAGGCAATCCCTGACTCATATTATGGGGAATCTAAGGCACGCCCACGCACACAGGCAATCACGCCGTCAAGCAACAGAAGACCGTTTACGCGCTACGAGATTGTTTGTGTGTGGATGGCGTGCATTAGTTTCCCCATTATAATGGAATTTACGAATGGGTCGAATATGAGTCAGGGATTGCCTCCTTCGTTACACTGTGTGCTCCATTCTTCCCCTAACAAGCCCAATCATATATTTTTGCTACTATAGTGATTGTTTGACGACCCATGTACGTCAAATTGTACCAAGAATGCATATATGTATTTCTCCAGGGTAGACAAGCGCGCACCGGTATTGTTGGTATTGAGAGAAAGATGCAGGAACAAAACATCAAAACTTCCCAGAATATCAGTGAAGCCTTTGAGGACCTATCTCAACTTATGAAGACTGTAAAAAAGTTTTTTCCTTCCCGTTGTGTGCTTTATTTTCTTCGATTTCTACAAAATGCGTACACCAACCAGGTGGAGTATGGGTTGTTTGTTTTCTTTTGTAGGCTAAAGATATGGTAACTCTTTCCAAAAGTATCTCTGAAGCAATTCGATCAAAACAGGGAGACATTACTGAGGATGACGTAAGCATGTGCTTGATGTCTCACAAAATCGGGTATTTATGATATTTCGGGGTAATTTGGGACACACAAGCCTTACTCTATCTATTACTTGCGCTGTTACGTGACGTGACGTGACTGGTTGCCTGCCCCTTTTCTTGAAAGTCTTAAAATGACGGTGTAAGATTACAGGAATAGAAGCTCTAATCTCTATGTATTGAGCTAGCGATCATGCATTATTGCAACTGGGTCATGCTGCACTTTATTGTCCCTTATTTCCTGATTTGCATTGGTCACGAGTTAAAGTTATGTGTCAGAATAGTACTAACAACCCCGCCTCCTTTGTACCAAAATTTGTAAGTTTTCTTTCAGACTGTGCGATTCAAAGCTTATCTTCTTAGTCTGGGTGTGAGTGATCCTGTGACAAAGGAAACACACGGTTCCGGTTCGACATACAATCAGGAGTTGGCCAAAGAATTATCGAGGATTCTTGAAAAACCTCTGCAGGTATGGTGAGATTGATCCTGATGTTCTATCTTTGTCCGAATCTCTTGGCCACTGAGCAATCTTGGGAGTGGAATTTGTGTTTTTGTAGGAGCTTGGTGGTATGATGACCTTGCCAGACGTGTATTGCAGGGTGAATAGAGCGAGAGGCTTAGAGGTAAAGCATGTGCTACATATCAGTCAAAGAATTCCCGTTTCTTAGTTTGATGCGAAAGTACGTATTAGGGCACTATGGGGTAAACCCGGCCATGGGAAAATTCGGCCACCTAAGCTTCAGGGCTGCATATCGTAGCAACGAATGGACCGATTGAGGCAAGTTTTGGCGTCAATCGATTCCTTGAGCTCTCCTCTTTCTATGTATTTTATAAGCTATCTGGTTTTATCAGTTGCTGAAACCAAGTTCAAAGGAGCTTAAAACAACAGGAAGTTTAAAGGAGCTTAGATGGCCGAGTTTACCCCACAGTACCCTTATCGTGCGGGATAATTCGCGTCACTCTATTACCTATCTTCAGTTAGAAGGGGGCTGGTCATTACATTAGTCAAAAAACTGAACCACGTTTTCGTGCTGATTCACGTTGATCAATTTTGTGGGGCCAACCCTGGAATTAGACTGGGGGAGCCGGGGGAAGGGGGTCAATTTCCCCATAACCCGAATTACCCCGCACTATAAGCTATCTACCAATTGAAGGGTGAGATACTGTAGATGTCTGCTCGTGTTGTGTTTCAGTTACTCTCGCCGGAAGATTTGCTAAACGCAGCTCAAACGCTGAATAAAATGCCCTTGCCCATAATGTAAGAGTATTGTGGGCCCACCCTATTTCTATTTACTTACTATAGCGTTTTGGTCCGTTCACATCTGCTTACATATGTACTGTTTGTACTTGTATTTTAGGCTGCATCGATTTGACAGTGGCGTGCTCGTGATCCAGTTGCGGGATCAGGGAGTTGAGACGAAAGTAGAGGAAACCTCAGACCTGGTCTTAACTAGCACCTCGCTCTCGCCTGAGGAATTATCGCAGCGCGTCGGCGTATCTGTGGTATTGGCAAAAGAAAGGTACCTTTCTTTACTGCTTGCGTAGGGTAATGTGGGGTAATTTGGACCAAAGTTTTATTTCTTTTTGCCACTTTTTTACCCCTATCCTGTAGAAAGCACACCAAAAACTACAGATGCTGGAGATTTACATATGTTGGGTGTGGCCCAAGTTATCGCACGTAATATTTATTTCCTGATCTGAGTGAGCAATAAAAAGCGGCCATATTTTTGCCCGTTTAGGCCCGTATATGTGAAATATGCATCGTGCTCGGAGTATTAGCCTTACCCTCTAAACAGTGCTCATTGATGTTGCGCTGCCTGGCCCGAGTTTCTTGGCAATATTTATCTGTTCGCCGTGCTCTTTTCCGTCGTCTTGCAAAACCAGTATATGGTTTTTACCTTTTACCACAATACGTATGGCTATGTCAATAAATACTGCTGGGGCGATCGGGGAGCAAAGCTATGCGGCACTGCTACTATAGGGTAAGGCTAATATGGGAGAAGACTTACGATACGACTTACGCTGGGCGCTTTTCAGATTATTGACAGCTGAATCCGTTGGAAAACTGTGCAGGGATGATACGGTAGAAGGTCTACGATTCTATCCTAACAGATTCCTGATGACGAACAATGCTGCCTGAAGCATGCATCGATTGGCTTTTTCGACTCGACAAGAAAGATTTGAATGGAACGGTAGCAATAGTAGTGTGACGTACTGCGTGCGTACGTATGGCAATAGCGTCCGAGGCCAGTAGTGTACGTAATCTAGTTCTAGGTATGTACGGCGAGTTTACTATTTATTTTTTTGCTACGTACACTACGTATTATCGCGCTTCTTTGGAAATACACTGTAGGAACATTTTTCACGGTCCGGGGGTATTTCTCCATACATGTTGAAGCTTCCGCGTCACTTTCCAGGCCGCCGTTCCATTGAGAATCTCCTGGAAAAAGAGATATTTCACTTGGTAGGCCAGTTGTGCCCCTCACGTGCCAGCAACTTTTCCCCAACAATCTTACCAGCGATCGACGCCTCTTATTTCGTAGAATTCCGTTCTGGCCATGCCCCTTCGATATTTCGACATAAATATATTGAATTCGTCGATGAGAAAATTGCGAGTTCCTTTTTGTTTTTCCTTTGTTTTTTCTTTTTCTTGCACGCGACAGAGCACGTACTCCTAGAGCGCAGCGAAGCTGGAGCGCGCGCTCAAGGAGTACGTGCTCCGTCGCGTGCAAGAAAAAGAAAAAACAAAGGAAAAACAAAAAGGAACTCGCAATTTTCTCATCGACGAATTCAATATATTTATGTCGAAATATCGAAGGGGCATGGCCAGAACGGAATTCTACGAAATAAGAGGCGTCGATCGCTGGTAAGATTGTTGGGGAAAAGTTGCTGACACGTGAGGGGCACAACTGGCCTACCAAGTGAAATATCTCTTTTTCCAGGAGATTCTCAATGGAACGGCGGCCTGGAAAGTGACGCGGAAGCTTCAACATGTACGGAGAAATACCCCCGGACCGTGAAAAATGTTCCTACAGTGTATTTCCAAAGAAGCACGATAATACGTAGTGTACGTAGCAAAAAAATAAATAGTAGCCAAATGTCCCCGGGCCGGTACCTGCTGGTGGTGTGACTAAGTCCGCAGCTGTGTCCCCCCCCCCCCCTTTTCGGGGACCGGCTATCGCCATACGAAACGCGGCACGTCACAATAGTTAGTGTAACAAATTTGTAGGTAGCGGGCAAAATAACGTATGCCGAATAATTTTATGAATGCAATAGGATAAGCTAACTAAGTAAACTACGTAGTAGGCTAAAGTTTATAATATTGTAACTTTGTTTTTTTACTGTCCCTCTGTGATGACGACAGTCTTAATTGTCTGTTTTGTTTGTGCCATCGTTTTTTATGTGTAGTATACTTCATTTTGTATCCTTTTCTTTGTTCCAGTCTCTAATTGCGAAGTTATTACGTTTGAAGGCGCATGCCAGATGGATAGATAATGGATAGGTTTAGCGTAGTGCAGTGAGTAAACCGTGTATACATATCACCATCACACTCAATTTATCATTGTGCTATGTAGTACAGTACCTTGAAGGATCACTCGATTGTAGTACCAGTATGTGCCAGGACAATGAGGAAATAAAAGTTGCCTAAAGGAGCGCAAACAATGCGTTTTGGAATCATGGTATCTTTATCTTGACCCGGAGCCAGATAAACGGATTCTGTTTCAGTGCTCTTCCACATGTACCCAGCCAGCTCATGCTAATGAATCTTATACAGCTGAATGGGAGAAGAGCCAGGCTTACTTTCCATTTTCCCACGAGGTGAATGTCAGAAGTGCTTTTGTGGTGTTTGATTTCAGTCAAAAATTCACTTCTTGAAAATAAATCGAATTTTTTCATGGACTGCTGCTTTCTGAATTTCGCTTGGAGACATGGTGCATGCATTGATGCGCTAGTTGTTGCGCTGAGTTGGTCTTTATCCTTTCACACATCACTGTTCATGGCAAAATGTATGTATCAATCAAAGGTACCGTAGATTTTGCGACTGGCGAGAATGTCCATTTTTCAAGAATAAATAGCGAATAATTTTGTAGAGATTTTCAAGCCCTGTTCCATTTCAGCTAATACTATCGTCGTACTGAATGATAATGCATAGTTTTGAGTAGGTAGGTACCGGATTTACAGTCTTACTTGCCTGGGATATTTACGTACGATTGCCTTTACCATACACATACCGTGAAATTAGGAAAGCAAATTGAACACTTCAACTTGAAACTAACGTGTAATTTCGGACCAATTACGACAGAATTTTCTTGAGAGGTTTCCTTGCGCCTGTCTGTCTGTCTAAAATACGTTTCCTCGTATTTGCCACACAGTTCTCTCTCATATTGTGCAAAGCTAAGTATGTGGAAACAACGTGAAAAGCTTCTATTAGCGCTGTGAAAGCTACCCTAAGCTGCAGTGTCGCGCAAATTTTCCGGTTCATTTTCTCGGCGAAATGTTGGGGTCTTTTTCTGCGTAAAAAGCTCATCAACTTTTGCGTATGTACAGTATGTACATACATACAGTAGTACGTATGTAGACAAGTTGTTGCAATAGTCGCGACGAAGAAAATGAGAAAATATTGGCGCAAATATGGGGCAATAAACAGAATACTTACGCGAGGCGTGGCGTAGGCTTAATCGAACTGAGCACTACTGATCACCCTTTTCCAAAGTCGAAAATGTCATGCTCAATAAAAAAGATCTCGGTGCGCTCTATTCTTTTCCTTTTTGGCCGGTATCACGCCAACTGCAAGCAACGGATATGCTGAAACGTAGAAAGGAATGCTACCGTATACCAATTTAAAAAACTGTGCCCTTTCTCTTCACGACTCTGTTTACGCCTTTCTCAGCTTTATTTGTTATGCAGCATGGTATAAGGCATGTGACCGACCGCTACTGTTTTTTTCGAACTCAATTCTCACAAAGTCATCAAGGGTTTTCATTCATCTTTTTCCTTTCGAAAAGTATAGCAGCAGGCAAGGCTACAGGGTGCCTTCTGTTTAGCTGGTAAGCTGGTATAAGCTTTTGCCCATGCGCTGCATGGTACCAAAAAATTAGCGCGGCGAGCGAGCTAAATTTATTTTCGCCCTCAAGCGCGAAATGATAACTCGCGCATGCGCCGCAACAAGTTTCATTCACGTCATGCCCATTTGTCAGTGCCAGTCCAAGTTTTCGCCTCGTTTGGTGCGCAGGATTACAGTCTTATACTACAGGCCTATGCTTCGTTTCATTTTCGAAGGTTGCTTGCTATATTGGCGTCATGCGCTTGACTCAAAAGCGTACCATACCAGCCTGTTTCCTGGGTTACTGTAGGAGAAAAATGCATAGCGTTTGGCGTACGTACAGTAGTTTCAGCAGGATAACAGAACAGATGCAGCGAATTATGAAAGCCTACCGTACGTATATAGTAAAGGTAATTACAAAAATTGTAAAACCAAACTACAATACCAAAAGCCAAGAGTAAGTGTTTGAATCGGACTTGACCTGCTTTCGAAGAGTAGCCAAATGATAGCGCTTCCCCCGCAACGCAACGCCGAGTCGCCCTCTGGGCTTTTGGGCATTCCCAAAATTTCGATCCTTTATTTTATTTCACTTTCGTTTTTCGACTTCGGTCCTTCTGGATATGAAGCACTGCATCTCGATTACTAGAGGACTCTTCGCCGCATATGCTCTTGGAAAGAGAGAGATAGCTAACTTCGTTTGTCTTCTTTCTTGTTACTAGCTTCTTTATGCTGGGCACATGCTTTGCCGCTGCTTTCCCTCTCAATTTTGTTCTGGCGTCACTGATTGAGATCCTTCGGGAACTTGGAACGAACTTGGTCTTTTGCTTCTTTCTCTGCGACATTTTTCGTTGCAAGGCGCCACTGTAATATTCGTGCAGGGCTCTGTTCCTGTTGTTTCTTTATGTGTGGTGTGATCCGTGATCCTTTAGATTTGGTGTCTCGTGTCTTTGACAGAAGTTGCTTCATCTTTGCTTTGTTCATGTTGCAAGTGAAGGAAAACAAAAATAATTCGCGAAAAGCGTAAAATCTGCTACCGTAACCCCGCATCTTATTACTCGCTTCCTTGTTTTAGCAATAATTCGTTGGAAAAAAAGCTTTTTGATTTCGAAGCACCACTGAGAGAGGCTTCTGCGAGGATATGCGTGGAATTACTGCCTGCTTACCTGTCTATACCGTCGTATTGCTTGGTAAGAAAATTATAAAAAATATTCAGCAGAAGTTTCGAGTAGTTTTTCTTTTTTCGGGATGTCGCTACGAAAATTCCAGCTAAAAATCCTAAAATTGTTTTCCGTTGCAGTGTTGGCATCCACGGTACTGTGCAAGAAATCTGACGATGATCTAAATTTCGAGAAAAAAGGCGGCGGCCGCGGATTCGTTGACGAAAAACGAGGCGGCGGCCGCGGATTCGTTGCCGAGGAAAAACGAGGCGGCGGCCGCGGATTCGTTGACGAAAAACGAGGCGGCGGCCGCGGATTCGTTGCCGAGGAAAAACGAGGCGGCGGCCGCGGATTCGTCGACGGCAATTTCTACACCTCAGGATTGAACGACCTGTACAAGCGCTGGTTGTACAACGAGAAACGAGGCGGCGGCGGCCGTGGATTTTACGACGACGACAGCGACGTCGTAAAACGAGGCGGCGGCCGCGGATTCGTTAACGAAAAACGAGGCGGAGGCCGCGGATTCGTTGACGAAAAACGAGGCGGCGGCCGTGGATTCGTTGACGAAAAACGAGGCGGCGGCCGTGGATTTTACAAGCGGGAAAACGACGACGATGGCGGTGAGCCAATTTTCATGAATAAGCGACCGGGCGCGCGCGGTTTCATGCGACGCAGCTATGACTGGGCACCTGTCTACGATTGGGATCTGCGCTACAAGAAAACGGTTCCCTTCCGAAGCATAAGATCCGGCGGTTATGGCAAGCTGCCCTCCTACTACAGATACCCTTCCGCATCGCAGATTGCAACCAGCCGCTACTGGCAAGTGCGAAAGTGAACGAAAGACAAACGTCAACCTGTGAACTTGAGGTTTCATGGCATAGAGAACGAAACTGACAATTTTGAACGAGAGCCGAGCCGAATCGTCAACCTGTGAAGTTCAGTTTTCAAAACAAAGTATGAAGATTGAAAATGGTACTGTATAGGTATGACACTGTATTACCGCCTACAACATATAGCATAGCAGACCGAAATAATGCATGAAGCTGAGGTGTAATAGCCGGCGCAAAGCAGGAATAAACAGTCTTTGTTGTTCGTAGAGATGTAACAGGGCGAAATTTTTTAATGTACCGGAGCCGGATCTGAAAAATTTTCCCAAGCCGGAGCGGTCAAGCTGCTTTCTTGATATCCATGGTATTACTGCATAGCACTACATTGCAACATTGCACTGCACAGTACTGAAATAAGAAGGAAATGGTGTAGGCATACTAAACGCTGAAAACGACAAGAATTCGGCACGACAAGGTAGGGTCCATTATTATAGGTCATGTATTGAAATAGTAGCTAGTAAACTGCATGCTAATTCGGTTCTGGTGAACTCTTGTGAAATCAATATTACCAAATAATTGAAAATAGCAATGATAACCAAATATCAACTCAATAATAAACACACACACTGGCAATGACATCTACGTATTCAGTAATAGTAATACCCTACAGTACTACTGAAACAATAATTACATACCCTATGTTCAAAATCTTCTGTAATAACAAAGCTGTTCATCAATCAACACATCAATAGGGCACTAACAGTTCAAACTTCGATATGCAATCCAACAGCCAAGTGGCAGAAACTTTCACCAACTTATCACTCTCCCTAAATCCACCTTGACGAACCACATTGCCAGGATCGTAAACGTAAAACACGCGGCATCGTCGGAGTGGAGAGTTTTCGCCTACAAAACAAATCATAAACCTATAAACTTGATGCTTCAGCCAACGTAGCATACTTCTCAGATCAATGTGTGATGTTTGTTGATCCTTTTGAGATGAAACATCAAACTCACAAGTTCACCAACCACAACGCTGGGCCAACTTGTAAACATGATGCTTCACCATTTATTGATCTATTACCTGCGTGAAACGGCACATTTGTTTATCCTTTTGAGATGAAACATCAAACTCACAAGTTCACCAACCACAACCCCTGGGCCAACTTGTAGACATGATGTTTCACCATCTATTGCTCTATTACCCGCGTGAAACGGCACAGTTTTGTACGCCGTCTCCAAGCTTTGCAGGGTCGGTTCCCGTTTCAACAGAGTTCCACCTCCCAGCTGAACGAGGTTCAGGATGTCTTGTCGGGATGGCAGCGGTGGTCGAAACGCCGCGTTGCTCACCAGAAAATGGCATCCACTGAAGAGTGAGGGAAACTGCAAAGAAAAAACACACCAATAATTACCAAATGTAAGTAAGTGAGTGGAGCTGCGTGGGGAAAACCGGCCCACGGGGCAAATCCGTCCACCATATGTTGATTTTATCCTCAATTCAAAACTTGGTCTTCAAAAATATCTCGGGCTACTTCCGCCTGTTTCTTCGTTTGACTGTAGTCTGTCCAGAGAGAGTTCGCTATGGGACTCAAGTTGTCCTGCGTAGTTTGCATTTCTGCTAAGTAGGAGTTGGAGTACATAGCCACAGGGTGGGTGCATTTCCATCATGGACGGTTTTGCCCCCACGCTACCGAAAAGTATTGTAGCATTCAATACTAAATACGTAGGCCTACTCACAACGGTGTGTATGGTGCAGTGGGGTAATTTTGGACACTCAAGCTCTTGCTACCCCCTGGCAGAATGACATTGTGACCAATTCAGTATCAGTGCATCCACGAGCTGATAGCGCTAAAGTTGTCTAATGCCTCTCGTGTACATAGAGTAAAAGAACTAGAGAGCAAACCAAGATGGAAATGGATCGTGCAATATTGCCGACTTTGTCTTATAGAATGCACTAGTTTTGTCATCGATCTTTTGTAAAGCGTAGGCCTACGCCAATATATATACGAAACGTACAATATGGCGGCCCGTACTGTATCTTGCCAAATCAATTTTAAGGCTTATTTTCGATAACAGGACAGAGAGAGTAGTAGGGACCCGAAACTTTTTGGACGCACATTCTTCCCCTGGGGAGAAAGATTATGAAGCGTTCCAGTCGTGTCGCTTTTTTGGAAAAACTCAATCCTCCAATAGAAGAAAGTAGCCAATTTTTGGAAGCTTTGACGCAGTGCTGTTGGAAAACGAGATAAATGGACATTTCAGAGAGAAAATGGCTGGGAAAAATAAGTGAGCGGAATGAGTCACATGTACGTACTGGAAGTTGTTTGTTGCGAACAAATAGTGAGATAAAACAAGCCCAAAGTCATTGTACGCATTTCGTATTAGTGGCCGAAGGAATATTGTAGGAAAATTTTAGCGTGAAAATTACGGTCATAAAGTACACAACAGATGAGTACGCTACCGGTGAGTAAAATTCACGATATTTGAACCTCGAGTGTCGTTTTGAGCTTCTTCAAATTGCTATCTTACTTGTTCAAGACTATACTCAGTTAGGGTAGCGTGGGGCAAAACCGCCCGCCTGTGGCGCTTTCTTACTCCCATTCAAAACATGGCTCTCGAAAATGTATCTGCGGGAAACTTCTGCTTAGCTGTTTCTCGTTCTTAGCCCTAACTTGACAACCTAGGCCTGATGGGAGTTAAAGCGCCATAGGTAGGCGGATTTCCCCCATAGGCGGTTTTGCCCAAAGCTACCCTAATCCCCACAACGCCTCTTACCATTTTCATCCTGTTCAGTCTTCCTTTTTTCGGCCCACCCAGGAACACGTCACTTTCCTCCATCCCAAAAGACGGAAACGAGGGCGAAGGAGATGACGCGACGGACGTTTCGTCGTCGGTTTCCTCGCCTCGTCGCTTTTCTTGCCTTGCAACTGGTGCCACGGGAGCCACTCCCTGAATTTCGAAGGACGCTTCGTCGGGTAGCAACGTATTGAGGTCGGACAGCTGAAGAAGAAATACGGATGAAACATCATCGTAACGAGTTTACCCAGAGACTATGGGGTAATACATACTATGGGGTAAACTATCGGGTAAATCCCGGCCGGTTGTAATGGTGGGCTAAATCCGGCCACTCACCCGCGGTGTAGAAAGAACGGCTTCAGTACTAAATAGGTGGCCGGGTTTACCCCGCACTACCCTACCTACCTACCTACCTTACCTTGTTTAGTTCTGCCACATATCCAACATCGACGATCCAAAGACCTTTGAGAATCGCTTGCAAAAGCTTGATAGATCTGGCTACGATGAGCCCGTCAGAAGCCTGTAAAGACACAACATGCAATGCAGATTGAATACTACTGTACAAGAAGGTGCAAACTGGACTAATTTGGCGACCAACTTTTACTTGCAAGACGCAAGCATAGCCATAAGTAAGTACTCAAATTTGCCCTGCTACTTTGCTGTAGACTGCAATATTTATAACTTTGACCCCCGTCAACCTACTGGTGTGATCTAAATAACCCCACCCCTACCCTTGTCATAAAAGGAACAAAATGTGCCATGGGGTGGGGTACAATCCTGGGGGAAACCCGGCGAAGATAAAACCCGGCCACCTCAGCTACAGGGCTGCAAATCTCAGCAACCAATGGACTCTCCTCTTTCAAATGAGCTATTTGGTTCATCATTTGTTGAAACAGCAAGTTCAAAGTCGAGCTTAGGTGGCCGGATTTACCCCCACAGTAACCTACCTGACCCACAATCAAATGCGTAGCTCCCTGTGGCAAGGCTTTCTCCATACTGATCCTCCAGGGACCATTCATAAACTCCTCCATCTCCCTCGTTCCCCTCTTGTCCACCATCGTAACACAGAACATAGCCTCATTGCCTCTTTTTTCTTCGGACAAATAATATTCCGCCAATAACGGCGCGTCGTTGTCCCTCTTTACAGTCTTGAAAACATCCTTCATTTCCTGCGTGTCTGCCATCATTTCCGCAGCTTGACCGTTCACGTCGGGTATAAGAGGGTCGGCTCCGGCTTTCAGCAGCGCTGCGACCGTGGCGCAGTGGTTGTTGGCGGCGGCGTCGTGCAGCGGCGTCAGGAGTTCGTCTCCCGCCGGTACGTTTACCAATAGGGCGCCGCTTTTTAACAGCAATTCCACCACGGCCGTATGCCCCCTATTCGCAGCTTCGTGCAGCGGAGTCCAGCCGTGAAAATCGCGGGCGTTCACGCACGCCGGTGGCTCAGTGGCTAGGAGGCGGCGCACCGAGTTCAAATCCCCAGCGGCGCAGGCTAAGTGCAACGGCGATTCGCCTTTGTAATTGCGTTTGGACGCGCTTCTCTCCACCGAAGCGGGTAAACTTCGACTTTTCTTCGTACTTTTCGCAGCAGTTCCACTTGTTGTCGAAGGTTTCCCCTTTTTGCTGTTGCTCTCATTTTCTTCCGAAGCAGTAGAAGTTGTCTTTCGTCTTTTACTGAGAATAGGAAGAGCCTTTTTGCCCCTTTCTTCCTTGTTGGACGGGGAAAAGGGGCTGGTAGAAACAGGTGCTTGCCTTCGCGTTGTAAATGCTGGAGAAATGCTGACTCTGAGCTCGTTTGAGGCGACCGATGATAACACAAGAGGGGAAGGCTGGAAAGGCTTCTTGAAAGACTGGTGGGGTTGCCAACCATACGTGACCATTTGTGCCTACAAAACAATAGCAACAAAGGTTACACAATTACAGGGCAATGCATGACATCACAAATGTATTACCTCATAATCTTTATTAAATCGACGCAATATGTTGTACATACACATACGCCACTATGTTACGCACTGGGTACGTATACGTATGACAATAGCGTCCGAGGCCAGACTTGGTGTATGTAAGCTAGTTCTGGCTATGTAAGGCGAGTTTAGCCATCAACTGTCCCCGGACCGGCACCTGGTGATGTGCCAAAGTCCACAGCTGTGACCGAGGGTAGCGGGTTCGATTCCCGTTCGGTCCTATTTCTCTCCCCCCTTTTCGGGGCCCGGCTATCGCCATACGGAGCGCGGCACATCACAATTGCTTCATCACAGACAACACATGATGGGACTCTGTACTTACAGTAAAACATATACTCTACGTACGTATAAAGGCTCATTCACATTAGAACGAAATGCGCTCGGCGTACGCCTGGCGCATCCACGCCTGTCCATGCCATTGCGTGCGAGTGTCTAACCACGGACACGCCGAGCGTACGCCCAGAGCATGTCTCCAATGTGAATGAGCCATAAATGAAGCAAAAAGCCAACCTTTTTGCTGCCAAAGTAGCGCAACTGCTCCGGTGACGTGTCGATAAAGCTCGGTTCACATTGACTCTTCTTCTCCAATTCTGCCGCTTTCTGGCTCACTCCTGCAGATAATCGTTCCTGTTCTTGCCCATCTTCCTCCTCTTCCTCCTCAGCAATAATTGCAGCGCTTCTTCCTCGCAAAGGTGGTCGGAGCAAACTCATAAAGGCAGGAGGTACCCAATATAGGCAGATTTTCAACTTGGAAACCTTGCGTTTCACTCTTTATACATATTTTCTTCATTCATAGAGAAGAAAATGTTGGCGCAGAAAATGAATTTTGAAAGATTGGTAAAGAATGCGATAAAATATCCATTTGCCATCAGTCTTTTCGCGCAAAATGCATGAAGATTTCCATGCATTTACACAAAATACTTACCCAAAGGTACTCAGCCAAGACAAAATCCTCAGTATTTTGTCAGTGGAGCAATCATCAACATACAGAAGTACGTAGGTAGGTAGATTATATGCCATCACACTGCATGGTACAAAATAAGCTGTCTAAAATTCCGCCTTAGGGGACCCACTGCCTTTAAACGGACTTCTCTTAGGCGCGCCTCCAAAATATGTGCCGAAAACGGGATCCTGACTAAGAGTGGGTAAGTCGATAAGAGTGAGACAGGCCTGAGACTGCTGAGCGATTTCTCCCTCCGTGTCAGAACGAAGCAAATCTGCGATGTTTTTGGCCAATAACCGCAGTTGATTCAGGTGGCGATGGGGTGCGATGTCTTTTGGCAGGTTGCCAGTTCCGCAAACGGCGCACTGGTGAGACCGTCGAATCGATTCCGCGCAGGATCTGGAATTTTTTCAACATTTTTACTCAGTTTTTACAATAGGACTGGTTCAAATAAGAAAAAGAACGTACATAGGTTCGACAAAATACCTACATTTTTGAAACTCTTTTTCAATACAAAAGTATACCATACTTGACGTTTCGATAAAGTTAACAACGGCAAAAGCATACATTTGTGTACTCTTCACTGAACGAATCAATGAAAACGAGAATGCAACCTCACGCCGTTCATATTTGAACCAACCCTATTTTGTAGCGAATTGAATAGGTTATAGGTAAACTTTTTCTATTTCTCTTCATACATACATGGCAAGAATAAATCCCGCCTTTGTAATTACTGAATTTATTTACTTGCAAAAGACGTGACTGCACGGACCGACTGAATACAGCTCCATTTCGGGATCTGTTTCCAAACTTTTTTCGCATTCGGAATTTCGGCACTTGAAGCTTCGGACGAATTCTGTGGAGGCTTCCAAGGTCCGTGGAAAAGCTTCGGCCATATTTATCGGGCAGGAAAATCAGTATTGTTACCTTCTCTTGTTGGGGCCTACCAAGAATCTTGCTTGCGTTCTTTCTCTTTCGTTTCCTTTTTTCTTCTTTTTGTTTTCTTTTCTTTTTTAAAATTTTTAGTTTCCCACCAAAATTTCATGGACGACTACAAAACTATGGACCAAAAGTGGCAATAAAAATTCGTTTTATTTTTCGAAACTTTTATTTTTGCAGAAATTCCAACATAAATCATACTAATTGTCTTCTAGCCTACATTTTCTATCAAAGACAGTAATGCTACTGACCGTGCATCCATCAGTGTAACAAAATTGCCACTACACAAAGGCAAACAGCAATTATTTGGCAGTTCAATCTTTGAACCGAAGTAGTTTTTGGTGAAGCGCCATTGAGCATCTTTTCAACTCTATCCCAGGATCCATCGAGCTTCTTTTGGCCTGTTTCCAGCTTGAGGATGTGACTGAGAATCTTGTACACGTCAACCACTCGAATCCAAGGAAAGTGACTCGAATTCTTGAAATCTGTAAACGATAACACACCACTTTAGAGATGCGAACTTGCCTACGGCCATACCACGGTGAACATACGGCATCTCGTCCGATCTGCCAAGTCAAGCACCGTTGGGCCGGGTCAGTACTTGGATGGGAGACCGCCTGGGAACACCCGGTGTTGTAGGCAACTCTTTTTGTATTTGTACCATGTACCGTACCCGTCATATTGACATCGAAACCTCTATCAAATAACCTCAGACTTTGCTTTTGTCTGCGAGCAAGGTGGGGAGTGACTTTTGGGCCAAAAACATCCTATTCCACTGCAGCCTAAAGAGCTCAAAACTTTTTAGTTTTCTCCACCACCAAACCCCGCAATGCGGCGGGGAAAAGGAAGGAGGGAGAGTAGAGAGGAGGAGGATTGGCGAGTTCGATTCCCCGACGCCCCTTCAATTTTTCTTTCTAACTTACCAGGTCCTCTAGCCATGAAAACACCTCTCATCTGCTTGTCCGCATTATCATAGCCGCTCAAGCCCCTAGCCAAGTGCTCTCGTACCGGTCCCGAAAACCTAGGAAAGATTTTGCTCCCACAATTTCTCTGCAAAAAACATGATTCCATCAGCCTTGTTTTTCCGTTGCTCTCACACTACGTACAGTACATACTAGTACTACTGTATGTAGGTCTAAACTACTACATACAACAGGGTAATCCATTTTGCTGATCCACCGTTGATGAAACATCAAGTTTGTCAGTTTTATTATTGTTTTCCTTACGCAATAAATGCCGTAGCCAGTGTCAGCTGTCATGACGAGTGGCGGCAGATGCTGCGCGTGTGTCAGTTGCCAGCGATGCGGTAATTGATCTTTCCAGTACAGTTTGCTATGCGGCACTTGACTGAGCTCTTGGAAGACCTATCCATCATTCAAACACAGGCAGATAAAACGGCTCAAATTCCATCAAAAATGTGTCTTAGAAAAAACACTTCGTTTCGTATAGGATAAAGTTATGTATTTCATACTACGCGCTTTTAGGCCCCACCTGCTGTTCCCTTCCATCTTTTGGATAAATGAAAAGCAGCGAGCCATTGTTGACTATGGTGGTGATCAGCTTGAGCCCTGGGTCCAGATAATCGTCCAAAAAGTACAGATTTTGCTCCATAAACACTGGGGCCATCCCGTGGCAAGACAGCACAATGAGATTGACAGAATCGAAGAGATCATAGGCTTCCATAGCGTGCTATATATATTTTTCAAGTACAATGCAATAAGGTTTTCAAACTGAACTTAGCGCATATGTTTTAGAGATACTAGGTAAATTACGTAAGCAGGGCATGTCTACCTACGTAGCTCGTGATCACCTGCAATTTATAAATGACGCCGGAGACTTTTTCCAGCTGTGATTTCGTCCTCCCAGAGGCAGGCCCATACTTTCGGCCGTACAGGTTCACAGCAGATAAATTGATGAGCACTAGGCGCAAATCTTCTCGACTTAGCTTGTGCAGAATCGTCGGTATTGCTTGCAGCAACTGCTCCGTCGTCAAATCTGATCCGCTGTTTGGATAATGCTTACTTGGCGGCTCGAAAGAAAATACATGAATGTACAGTAGCCCATATTTAGCTGATTAGCCTCTTATTTATTTATTTATTTATTTATTTATTTATTTATTTATTTATTTATTTATTTACTTATTTATTTATTTATTTTATTGCCTACAATTTATTTATTTTATTGCCTACATTTACTAATTTATTTATTTAGGCCTATTTATTTATATTTATTTATTCTTTTTACCTGTTGACCTGGCCACCAATAAACTTCGGTTCTGATTCCCTGTTTGGCAGCAAGTGACCATATGGGACCGTAGGCATTGATTTTACCAGTGGAGTTCCACCACATTTTGTGACGATCTGTCGCCGAATTGAGATTATTGAAATACGCCTGTAGTTTTTCGTCGTACATGTACTCAGCAATAATACCGTGGTTTCCGGGAAATAAACCTAGAAAAGGAAAAGGCAAAAAACTTCAATAAAATAAAATGGTTCCGTCTGGGATAATGGACGGGAAATAATCAGACAAAGGGTGCTGCTAGCTAACTGCTAACTAATTATGTACGTACGTACGTACATACTGTATCATTTTGGGCTCGGGTCAAAATGACCTGCCGCCTTGAACAGTACTTTTCAAATATCTGGAAAAATACATACTACATAGAAATACGTGAACAGTATGTCACGGTCACCTGTAGCTAGTGAATACAGATTTGGCAACGCAATCGTGGGAAATTCCGGTAATAAATAATCCGCCTTTACACCATTGGACCGCAGAGTTTCAAATCCTAACGTATCTGTCCTCGGATTTTGGAGTTCGTTTTCCAACAACCAATTCGACAATCCATTCACCGCAATTAATATCACTTTCTTGTCGTGAGAATAATCAGTCCTAGCACCGGAATATTTCACAGCCACTTGAGATAGGAGACAAAGCGGCAGTAGATGCAATAGCAAGAATCGTTGACACTTGAAGCACCAACCAGGTGACATCTTGCAAGCAGTGCCTTGCTCTCGTTTTTTTGATTTTCTGACGCTTTTTACGAATTATTAATTCGCAGCAGTTTTTCTATTCGGAGAATGGTCAAGCTAAAAAAATAGATCGTCGGCTAATGCTGAAGAATGGCGATTGAAAGGCTGAGAAAATCTTCGAAAGCTCATCAATCGAGGACAAGTAAGTATACAGTATAGATTTGTGCATAACCCAAGCGGTTGGTAAAAAACATTAGTCCGGAGACTTTAGGTTAGGGAGCTTTCCAAAGGCTGGCAAAAACCCAAATCCTAGTTGGAATGACAATATATTTGACCACCTTTTTGTGATTTTGTTTCCTTTTTCTTTACGTTCTCGTATTAGCCCCAATCAATATCATAAGGGCTTTATATGATAGGGGTTATGTAAGGTGCGTGATTATATGGGCACAGTATTGAGGGTATAATGTAAGGGGTTATCGTTATGCTTGATTACGGTAAAAAATTATAAAGAATGTTCTGGTAGGTACGTAAGCAAGTGACTATTATAAATTAGGCTGGCTTTGATAAAGGAACATAAATGACAAAGATAAGTAAGCATATGTTGATGATTTATCAATTATTATTAGTGTACGTTTGCGAGTAATTAGCTAAGCATAATAATTTGTATGTGGTAGTGCGTACGTAACGTGTAGAGATGCCAAGATTTAGAGGCTTCCATGCAAAGAGCAGTACGTATGTGTATTTCATGCTGCAATGTATTTGATGCTTGGAATGCAAGCTGCAGTAGTTTTTATGAGCTCGGCGAAAATTGTTTTCGTGATCTTCGTCGACATTTCGTAAGCTTCTTGTAGGCGTTTAAGATGGCGGAGGTGCTGTACATTTGATGCTTGGCTAGGTGCTTTGTTTTGGTTAATTGGTGGTAGTATTTAGAGGAGGTGCGCATGTCGAGTTGGTAGTTTAGCTTTGGTAGTTTAGTTATTGGTTGCTTCGAGATAAAGTTCGGTTGAATAAAGAAAAGAAGAAACACCAGGCACCGAGCACATCACATGGTGACCGGCTACACCACCTTCTGAAAACCAACTGAGTTCAATCCAAAGAACGAAGAAAGATCAGCCAATCTTCTCAATTCAAGCCAACGGGGGCAACAGCCAACATCCATCCAACCCAACGCCAAAGGGGCAAGAATCAGCATCCATCCAACCCAACGCCAAAGGGGCAAGAACCAGCATCCATCCAACCCAACGCCAAAGGGGCAAGAAACGGTATCCATCCAAACCAACGCCAACGGGGAGAAGCAGTTGATGATTATGGGGATAGAAGACAGGGAGTAGCCATACAAAAAAACGCAGATTGAATAGATGATACAAGTCTAGTTCAAGCACACGCACACGGAGCAAGGCATTATCATAGGGATCAAAACCAAAGAATCAGATCAGGTGGCAGACCTGTAGACAAAACAAAGGGGCAGTTGGTTGAAGGAATTAGGGGTCCGTCTGGCCAACGGAGCCCTGCTTTACTTCTCCACTGTGGTCCAGAACGCAGGTGGAATCCTGTTGTGTGTGCTGTGGACGCTAGCATTGCATGGTTGGTACTGTAGTTGGTTTTTGGGATCAAGAATCGTAACGGACTGCTGGTTGAAATCTGCGCGCAGCAGCAGCAGTAGCAAAAGAAAGGGGACATAAGCAAAAGAATTTTGGTGTTTGGGTGTACCTCCTGGCAAAGAAATCTGTGCACAGCAGGGGAAGGTCGAAAACGACAGAAGGGAAGGTGGAGCGACAGTAGCACATACACAGCTTCGGGTAGCTGCTTCAGGTCTAAAATTTCTTGGGAAAGCCTCCTGGTTGAATCTGCGCAGCAGGGGAAGGTGTAGCAAGAGAAGGTGTTGCAAGGGAAGGTGTACATACAGTACATAGCAGGGGAAGTCACATACGGGACGCAAATTGACTGGAACAGTAGGACGCAAGAAGCACCGCAAAAGGACGCAAAAAGGGCGCAAGGCATGCAAATTGGTTGATGGTACCTAGGGATACAAGAAGCACAGTATAAGGGTGCAAACGTTAATTATAGTTGCATTGCACAAGGACAAGAAGCAAGGAGAAATCACGAAACTCGCAAGAATTTTACTGTTACAGTGCCAAGAAAATTTCCAGAGTTTTGGGATTTACACCTTGGGATAACAGGAATTAAGGTTCTGGCAAGAGTGGGAAAACCAAGTGACAGTGGCAGTGACAGTGACAGTGACAAGTGACAGTGGCAAGTGACAGGAAGTCCAAGTTTACTGTCCCTGGGAGAGAAAAAGTAGACCATGGCAACCATGGAACAAAAGGTTGGTGGCATCAAAAGAGAGATAGAGAACATTCAAGATTCATTGCAAGCACGATTCACAGATTGTGACAGACTCACAGAAAGCCTCAATGGAGTCATGGTTGAACAGGGTGCACTTTTCAATAGATCATCCCTGATGGGGGACATGTTGCCATTTAAGGGTCGTGCTACTGACAATTATGGAAGATGGTTGTCAGAGTTCAACAAGATTGCTGTTGCATGTCGATGGGGAAAGGAGCGACGGCTGGAAATTTTGCCATCTTTGATGAAGGAGCATGCAGAAAAGGTGTATGATCAGGTGATTACCACTCTCACACCAGAAGAAGCCTCTGATTATGACACTGTCACGAGCAAATTGTCTGATCACTTCAATTCAACTGAAGCCAAACGGTTGAGTGCAATGAAGTACTCACAATGCAAACAAAAGGCAGCACAGACAGTTGAAATGTTTGCAGACCAATTGCAAGACCTGATTCAGGATGCTTATCCAGACATGGATGCTGACAATCGGGAACGCATGCTTTTGGATCGATTCCTTGAAAATTTGGGTCCAAAACTCAAAAGACCAGTGGCATATGCAAATCCACAGACCTTTGCTGAAGCAGTTGCATCAGCTCGTCGATTTGAATTGCAAGGAATCACAGATGAGGTGGCAACAAGCAAGGTTATGGTGGCAGCCATAGCCAGTGACACATTTGAGGAACGCCTCAACAAGCTGGAGAAAACAGTCCTGGACATGGTACTGAAGCAAAACAGGGAAGTGGATGATGAACATAATGATGACATGAGTGACAGTATTCTGGGACAATGGAATCAATGGCAAGGAAGAGCTTTTGATGAAGATGGTCACCCAATTTGTTTCAATTGCAATCGATGGGGACATGTGCAAGCAAACTGTTGGAATAGGATGCATGGAGATGGACTTCTGAATGACTTTTGGTCCTTTCAAAATTTTCAGCAAGGTGATGACCAGATGATTGCAGGAGAAGATTTTGTACCCAATGGTGGCGACTTCCAAGGGGACAATAGTGACCATCCATTCACTTTCACGCAGCCATATGAAGAGGGCCCAGTGTTTCCAAGTTTTGGACAACCCAACCCAGACCAGATCATAAGCACATTTGAGGAACCATTGCAACTGTTACACCAAGATTTTCAGCAAGCATACATGGGGGAACAGGATCAGAACATGGAAGACATGGCCAACCAATGGTGGGATATTGGAATGAACATGCATCAGCCGATTATCATTGGGGGAGTCACCTTGAATTCAAGCAAATCGGAGAACTCACAACATACACAGGAGACGTTGA
Source organism: Epsilonema sp. ZAB3_2 (assembly GCA_030247985.1). Lineage (NCBI taxonomy): Eukaryota > Metazoa > Nematoda > Chromadorea > Desmodorida > Epsilonematidae > Epsilonema > Epsilonema sp. ZAB3_2. The sequence continues at coordinate 20,736 of JASAMW010001752.1, read as the reverse complement.
CAATGAGAGAACAAGGAAGAGCAGAACAGACAATGGGGAAGGAGACAGCACAGAGAATCAAGGTTGACAGTGACATGCAACAAATTGGACAGATGGCAGAGGGACAAAAGATGGCCATGAACAAAGCTTGGACCAGGAATGGAAAGGATGGCATTCAGTTAGGATGGCCCAAAATGATGCAGAAAAGAGCTTGGTGAATTCTAATAGTGTAGAACCAAAACGCACAGTGCAAGTTTCACCATACATGGCAGAAAAGGCAGCGCAGGCAGTCATTGGGTCTCTGGTGGTTGTCGATCAGCATGGACAAGTCATCACTATATTTTGATACGTATGATGCAAGCGGAGACATGTCCAAATCGAGGAACGAGGAGAGTGCAATTTGAATTCATATCCCTTTGAATGGCAGATGCACGTGGCAGGTTTTTGAAGCAAGTTAAGCCAGTAGGGTGAATGGTCATTGGTCATTATCAGCACAGACAACTTATGATACCAGTATGTAGTCGCTTCACATGGGTTATGCATGCAGTGTTGACAATTTTGGGTGTTCCTGTGTCAATTAGAAATTTTGGCAAGATTGCAATGAAGGTAGACACAGAAGGTGAAAAAAAATAGGAAGTGATCAGTTTTATCTTCTTCTACCCTATTTACATTTACATTAATTTTCAGATGACATGGTATGTAAGTTCATTGTATAGGGCGATGTATTGAATGTCAGTATGATTACAAATATGGAGTGGTGGCCTATTTTAGTATATTTTGCAGTGAGCATATACCACAGTTAGCATAGTTTAGTCAGTCACTACATGTAGAGTAGATTGACTCTTGTTCGGATTTTGTGTAGTGTTTTAGCATTGTAAGTATATTCAGTTGGCTAAGTTCGGGACGAACTTCAATTATTCGCGGGCATGTAAGGTGCGTGATTATATGGGCACAGTATTGAGGGTATAATGTAAGGGGTTATCGTTATGCTTGATTACGGTAAAAAATTATAAAGAATGTTCTGGTAGGTACGTAAGCAAGTGACTATTATAAATTAGGCTGGCTTTGATAAAGGAACATAAATGACAAAGATAAGTAAGCATATGTTGATGATTTATCAATTATTATTAGTGTACGTTTGCGAGTAATTAGCTAAGCATAATAATTTGTATGTGGTAGTGCGTACGTAACGTGTAGAGATGCCAAGATTTAGAGGCTTCCATGCAAAGAGCAGTACGTATGTGTATTTCATGCTGCAATGTATTTGATGCTTGGAATGCAAGCTGCAGTAGTTTTTATGAGCTCGGCGAAAATTGTTTTCGTGATCTTCGTCGACATTTCGTAAGCTTCTTGTAGGCGTTTAAGATGGCGGAGGTGCTGTACATTTGATGCTTGGCTAGGTGCTTTGTTTTGGTTAATTGGTGGTAGTATTTAGAGGAGGTGCGCATGTCGAGTTGGTAGTTTAGCTTTGGTAGTTTAGTTATTGGTTGCTTCGAGATAAAGTTCGGTTGAATAAAGAAAAGAAGAAACACCAGGCACCGAGCACATCACAGTTATACACGAGTCATTTACAGCAGACAAACAGAGAGCGGACACTGGGAATAGAGAGGGGATGAGAACAAGAAGTCCTTTCGCAAACTTACTTTATTGTCACTCAAACCCAGAGGGAGAGAAAACTGCAGTTTGAAGTGTCGTTAAAAGGCTTTGTGTACTAGCCCCAATCGACTCGGAGCAGTAAGCAGACACTCCAAAAGTTGTTAGCTTTGTTTTCCAGGGCGCGCAGCTTTGCAGCAAAACAATGGAAAAGCAACAATAAAGAATAGGGTAGCAAGCGGGGAGAGCGGTGGTAACAAAGTGCGGTAGTGCTGCGTGTTGATGTCTGTCTGACTTTCAAGCCAGTTGTTGGCGGCTATGCAGACAAGATGGGATGTAAAAGGGGAAGGGCTAGTCCCACCAAAAGCTGAAGAAAAGTTCAAAGACAGAAGCTTGATGGCAACCCTATTGGAAAACGTAGAGATATACCTACAGTATGAGTACGTATGTATGTAATGTACCAGGGTGAAGTGAAGAATGGTTCAACACAGCAGGCCTAGCGCATCTGTGCTCTATGCCTGTGCTTAGAGAGGATAGCTGCTGCAAAGGCGCTAAGAAGAGTTTTTATTGTCCTCATTCCGGAGCAATGTAATTGACGGGTGGAAGCTGGAAAAAAATTGGAGAAGCTGAGTGAGAGGAGAAGAGATGCTATCTGCTTTTATTGCATACCTACCGTACTACGATATGGGGCGTTTCAAAAACAAATAGCCAAAGCTATGGCGAAATTTTTGAGATGCCTGAAGGAGGGAGACAGCAATATTTTTCAATACCGTACAATTTTCTCTGAAAGAGAGTGACAATTTTTCACAGAAAGGCGACAAAGTGATGTGACAGAATAGACTAGCGAAAACGACGAGGTGATGGGAGGGTAGGTAGGTAGGGGTAGGGGCTTCTTTTTCTTTCATTCGCACACGATACCCTAGGTGCAATTTTCACGCGCAAATTAAGCGAGCGCGGTTTTCCAGGAAATTAGGCCGAGCAGAGCGGAAGCCAAGTGTCATTAAGACGGTCACGGGCACCCATCATCATAATTGTTACTTTACGCATACACAGTGGGACAGGTGGCACGCAATTCACTAACCAACCTGCTTGAATTGAGGAGAGATTAGGAATTTATTGTGCGTACGTACCCTACTGTATGTATGTACGTGTGATAGTTTATTGTGTACATAGGAAACATAAAGCAGGGCCCTTTGACAATGTTAAATTTTATTTCCTCATGATGCAACGTTTTGAACCGTATAATTTTCGAATTATAAACATAAGTTTATGGGGAAATAAAAATTATGCTGCCTGGTTCACGCTCGCTGTCGACAAAATTACGGATGAACATAAATCATAGCCAGGAGAAGGGATTGATTTTCGAGGCTGCTCGAGCAATTTTCGACATCTACCACGACCCACAGTATTTTAGGCGAGCGAAAGATAAATGACAAAATCGGTTGTCGCGGGCATCATTAGCGCTCTCCAAGCACGAAGCTGGCCTCTAAAGGGAATAAAACTTCCATAAACCTCTGAACAAACAAGCAGCTTATAAAAAGGCAACCATTCTAGGTGTGAGTGGAGGATGCCGAAGGGCTGATATTAATGATTAGCAGCCGTTTGTCCTGAGGGCCAAACAGGAGTGAAGCCCTTACAATTAGCAGTACGTAGAGGCTGGTGTGCTGTCTTTTGGAAGTAGAGATGCTGTCTGAGCGGCAGATATTAATGATTACCAGCCGTTTGTCCTGAGGGCCAAACAGGAGTGAAGCCCTTACAAGTAGCAGTATGTAAGGGCTGATAAATGGTAGTAGAAGAGGATGCGTGCGGTATGGAATGGAGAGTTGAGTTTTGAAGTTGTATTTTCGGATGGGGAAATTATCGGACACATGTCTGACCTCAATGTGCATGCACGCACAGCGACATTTACTGTATTACATATGAATGTACTGTAGACTACGTATGTAGGAAAGACGGTAAAATTCGGACGTTAAAATTTTCGGACAGAATTTTTTATCCGAAAATTTCCACCGTCCAAAAATTTCATCGTTTACAGTAATAGATCGGGCCCGTGGGTCAAGTAGGGTTGCAGCATGCAGCAGTGAAAAACCTTTGGGTCCCCCAGGCAGATGCGGATGGGTAAAGCAGGTTTGTAAGCAGAGAAAAACGGTGGGCAAAATCGGAAGTACGGTATCAGGGGACACAGCACCATATTGGTCACATATTCACAGTTTCGTTGACATGAACACTTCACGCTAGCAATCTAAACATGAGCCTGTGAACTGCTCTGCAACTGAAGGTGTTGTTGCTTTTGTGCGCGTTTTTTCAGTTTCGTTGACTCTAAGATTTTTAGCAATACGTACTGCACATGGAAATATACTGTACATACAAAAAATTCGTACGGTAAAATTTTCGGACAGAATTTTTTGTTCGAATTTTCCGAAAATTTCCTTCTTCCGAAAATTTCCCCGTTTACAGTAATAGATCGGGCCCGTGGGTCCAGAAATGAATCTATTGTACAGCTATCAGTACTGTATCTGCTGCAGAACTTCTTTTCAAAATTACCTGCTTTTTCTCTCCTGCCATTTGAGATGTTCTTCTTCCACAGCATTCCAGGCATTGTTTTATTGAATCGCTCTTGAACACGCACTCCTTCCAAAAGAGAGTTCTCCTTTTGAATTGCTGTTGAAGATACGATCCTTTCAGAAGAAAATCATTCCCTTTCTCACTGACTATGCACAATTTTTCCGCTGTGATTCTTCAATGCAATAGCGCCGCCGCTCAGCAACAGAGCAAAAGCACAAAATAACTCTAGTCTGTGACGTGTCTCAATTTTCGTCGCATTTTTATTTTTCGTATGCAAATTCCACTCTTTAACACACTGTTCTTTTCATGTAAATTATTTTTGGCTCTACTGTCGACATTTCCTATGCAAATTACTCTCCAGACCACATGTTTTTTCTCTTCGCCTTGCATGCAAATTAGTCCCTCTGAGCTCAACTACTTATCCTGTGTTTTCGTCTTTTGCCCAGTTCGTCGCGATGGTGTAGGCGATAGAGCTTTCGTCTTCTACTCCTACGGGGAGCCGGTGTGAGATTCGAACCCGGGGCCGCCCAAATTTTTCCCTAATTTTCAAGAACACCTAAAACTTCTAAACGTCAACCAAACTTTCGCTTCTCGAAAATGTCAACGAAACTTTATCATGGGGCGTATCGCCGCCACATACGTAGGATCGCCAAATTGAGAATTCGAAATTTGTCCTATACCTACACAGTACGTAACCCTATCCTACAGCATACTACGTAGGGTCCCTATACCCGTATGATTAAGGCAACTCAACGTGGTAGCCCTTACGGCGAGGCCGTAAGGGCAACAACGGGTAAATTAGGGTAGCCCCGAAAATGTGTCCATGCTCAATGTCCATCTTAAAGTCCATTCCATAAACGTAGAAATCCAAAGCAGTGGTGTAAAAGTAAACAAATTGCGAGCGAAACAAGCAAAACGATTTTCGTATTTTGGAAGTCGGGTCGGTAGCCAAAAGTGTTCAAGGCGTTTGCAAAAGCTCTTGAGGATAGAAAGAGGGTGCAAAACATTTTCTAGACTACCTTCTGTATTTCCTATCTTTTCATCTGTGATGCGGTGAGTTTAGGAAAATATTTTCGCCTAGAATATTTGTCAATCATGGGGTTTTAGAAAACGTTGGCCACTCATGCCTAAAGACTGTTTACATTTCAATTATTCCACTTGAAAGGATCGTCAGCAAAATCTCGGACGTAAATGCGCTTTTCTCCCAAAGACGTACTGTAGTATGTCTGCATGTACATAACATACATATGTACATATTATACGTACTGCTGCAAGGATTCGTTCATGATCCACGGGATTGCAAAAATTAAGCTGCAAAAATTTCATCGTGTATGTATGCTTGCTTAGTCGGTGCTTGATATGAGGAAATGTGATAGATAACGATAACCCCATGACAGCCATCATGGTGTTAATAGTGACACACGACATTACTGCATGCATGTACTACCTACGTATCACTGGGAGCAGGACATCGATGTGAAATATCACGTTGGTTGGAGAGAAAGCCCAAAAATCAAAGCATTTTCATGCGTATCTTTTATCAACGTATCTTTTTACGTTACTACACTGTAGCTGTACACGTTTTATTCATGATTGAAAAATTATGTAATGTAATAAATATTATGATGATACATACCTGCAGCCTTAGCTAATATAAAAATCATAGCCCAACCCACTAAAAAAACACACGTGAAATATTATCAAAAATAATGCCAACTCTCCTTCTGGATTCTAATAAAACAAAAATAAATATCCACATACACTACAATACACTACACTACAATCCACTACATGTACGTGAATACTTTTGGCCGCGTCTATAAAGTACGGACAACCTGATGTGGTCAGGTATTGTCAATTCTTGATATGGTTGGCTCCCTTCTTGAGTCCAGAGCCAGGAATCTCACTACCCAAGTGGACCTCTTCCAAGCCATCCATTGCAACGATAGCTTCCTTCAGCTTTATCCCTTCCGCTTCCTTCCAATAATGTGGCACAGTAATGACCAACGTCTTCACCCGCTTCCAGGTCTTCGCTGCATCCAGAATCTGTTGAGCTTGGCCTGAGTGTACACCGTGCAACTGCAGCGTCTTCAGCTTCTCACAGGAGCCGAGTGCTATGAGCAGCTTCACTGCCGACTCTGTTGCAGCTTCAGACAATCCGGGCTTGATGAAGAAGTAGTCCACTTGGCTCGCCTGAATAACACTGAATCTTCTCCACGTCGGAATCTGGAAGCACAGTGTTGTAGCCCATATTTGACAGTTCCAGACGCTTGAGCGTTGCGGGCAGGAATGCCAACAGATCGCCCACGCCGGAGGACACGTCTTTATACAAGCCATCAATACGAAAGGTGACAAGATTGGGAAGCACCGGATTGAGCACGGCAAAAAGAGCAGCGAATATCGTCACATCTGATGGGGACCAGTCATAGTGAATGACCAGCTCCAATCTAGTAATAGCAGGCATCACAAGTGGAAGAGGAGAAGGGACGGCAGAAGCTGGACAGCTGCCATTCATCGAAAGGCTAACAGTGTGAATGCCCAGTCCATCGTTTCTGGCAACAAATGCTGAAGAAGCGATCCAAATGTTCACCGTTGCCTTGATATAGCCACAAGTCCAGTGACTGTGTAGCGGAAACTTGTCGATTGAGTAACTCATCTCCCCTTGCTTTGCTCAAAGCCTCTGTTGATAGGTCTATCCTCTTGCCGTCTCTACTGAACAACTCTTGCAGATTGATTCCCGTTCTTTCTCTATTTAGTGGTGCAGGCTGCTCGTTGATCTCCAATGACTGCCACAAGTGGAAAACGGCACCTGCAACATCACCAGTTCCTTCCATGATGATCTTCTTTCGAGCGTTTTCAACCAAGCTTGCATGGTCGTTGCTTGTGGTGGTATTCCCATCTACCAGCCCAATTTTTCTCACTTTCGCTGCAACAACGTCCAAATTTTTTTCATTCTCCAATGAGAACTGTGCCACGCCTGAACTCTGTGCAGCTACGTCCATGTCAAATACTGGACCAAACTGCTGCTGTAAAAAGCTTGAAAATGGTGGTTTTACTGGTATGCCGCAAGTGACTTCCTCGTATTTTTCCACAAGGCGCTTTTTGAATTCAATGGTTGCTTGGTTAATTGCTGTTTGCTGGTCTTCATCGATCGAGTCAGCTGTAAAATTTGCTTCTTCCTTGGCCTTTGCATCAGAGTGGGCCCACAGGTCTTTGATGACTTGCATCGACTCCCACTGAACACCTGGTGCGGCGGTTGAAATTTGGTTACATGAGCCAGCTGACAGTGCCCACAGATCAGTTTGATGCAACTGGGGCACCAAAAAACTTTAGAAGCCGATTTAGGTTCCTGACACCAACAGCACTCAATTTCTCCATAGCGAATCGTGGGAATGGCATCGGCTGATGTGATGGTGCAAGCTTGCTGACATCTGGGACACTGGAACTCATGCGGTGAATCTGAACCTTGGATAAGCCCATCCAAACAGCTGGAGCAGAGTCTGTGCTGACTATCGCAAGGTAAAATCTTAAACGATGCCATTTTTTGCTTGCATTGCCAGCAAATGACACAGTATTTGGATGGAATAGCGATGACAGCTTGATTGATCCCAGTTGGCTGAGAAGTCTCAGGAACGCCAATAGTGCGCTTGAGGTTTCCTAATGACTGTTGCTTGACTTCTTCCAACTTTTCCTGTGCAGCCAAGCTGAATTTGCAGTGAACGAACTCGAGATATTCCAAGTGCTTGCACTGCTTCAGATGCTCCAGCAAGCAACATTCAGCTTCCACATTCTCCAGCGCCAGACCAATGAAATTCAGCCCTACCACCTTTGTACAGGAGCTGAGAAACAGAAGCAATGCCTGCACCGTCTCTACTGACTTCTCGGATGTCTCCAGGGCAACCCAATTCACTTCGCTTTTCTGAAGGTAGCTGTGGATCTTCAACATATCTGACGCTATGATTGAAGAGAAGCGTGCTAGCCGAAGCATGTTCAGGTTGCTCGGCAGTGTGGCGACAATCTCTCCCATCCTGTGCATTTCTTTGTCGCAGCCATCGATGGCTACGTGTTTCAGTTTTGGGAGCGCTTGCTGCAATAAGCCTATCATATGGACAAAGCGGTTTACCGCTGGTGGTGTGAGATGGTACTTTATATAAAGATGTAGCCAATTCACTGTGCTCATCGTGTTGAGCTCTGGCGGCAGGTCGAAATCTTGCCCTGCAGCTGTGAAATCGAGATGAAGCGTGAAGGCGTCTGGATTTTTAGCTATGATGGCGAAGAACTTGGAGAGATGTCGGCCGTTTCCTTTGTAAGCCCAGGTGGAGAAGCTGTCCTGCTCACTGCCAGTTGCCTCCAGCACTTCGTCCCCTCTGGCTTGCTCCAGTGCTTCCGCTGTCAGCAAAACCATTTTTTCTCGATGAGCTGAATACTCAGCTGTGGTGATGACGTACTGTTCCAGTGCGATGCCTTGTGCTTCCATTTTTGGCAAAGAGTGAATGTAAAACGAAAACAAGATTAGACTTTAGCTCCCAAAGAGGCACAATGACCGACCAGGCTCCCAGGTTGGAAGAAGTTTACTGTAGTTTACACTACTACTACTACTGTCTTGACTTCTGACGCAAAGCAAAGCAAACGGCTTTATGACCTTTGTCCTTGCGCTGACAAACGAAAGAGCGGATGCATTATCAGCTTCGAGGCAGGCACTCAGATTGGTTTTTAGAGGCCTACAATAGCAAGCTCAAGCTCAAACACAAACAAAGAGTGCGTAGCTAATAATGCAAGCATATGCCTAATAACACACTTTTACTGTCGAAAAGTGGGTCATGCATGGGATCAAACAATGTGACAAAAAATGGTGAATAATATTTTATTGAGACAAGAAGCACACAAAAAGCACACTTTTTAGCCTCTTGAGTTGCACACAATTTTCACGCAGGTACAGTACGTACAGTACTAAAATAGCCAACAACACCATACCCCGAGTTATCGTGTCTCTTCTATTCCTACATATTCCAACAAACTATAACATTGCGCTTAGCTCATGACTGCACATAATAACGGTACGTCTTTCAAATTATTCTATCAGAGATTCAAAAAAATACATACATATATTTCTGCTACTGCATGCACATGTGGTCATGAAACTTCCGACAATTATTATAGTAAATGGTACGTATATACAGTACTACAGCATTTAGGCCAATTCAAACAACATCACATTCGAGAGCCTTTGACATCACAGAAAAGCAGAGAGAAATATACCGTATTCCCTTCTCTTCTCCCCACTCTAACGCAGCAATAACAACAATAAATAAACAACGCAACGAACAATAACACAGCACACTTCAACGTTCGTTCACCGTGCAGACCTACGCCCAGCAAGAATGCATAAGCAATTTCGATGAAGCGAGTAATAAGCAACGCACGTGCGCTGTTATGGCCATCACATAATAATGTACACATAAATTCGTTACCCTCATTCATTGAAATGTTATGCATTCTTTGTCCAAAAAGAAGGAGTCACTGTGCCATTGTACAAAAAACATCAGGAATTATGTCATGTTTCAAATTTCTTGTGTTCGCTTCACATAACAACCAGCAATTAGGTGTATACGTACATAACATACTACATACCCACCCGCCCCTTCCCCATAAACATTACAGAAACCTTTTTCTAAACGTCACACTTTGCTAAATATAAATAAACGCACATTTCCTATGTGTGGGATAAAGTTGGACTCCAAGTAAGTTGCGTTGTCACGTGTCTTCGTGACCAATACAGTTGGGTCGTTAAAGGCAAGGGGTCCCCTACACCGACTTTCGAATTTCAAGTTCAAACCAATTTTATCATAAACTACATTTTTAACCGAGTCTTTTGCAAAAAACCGCTTTTCAAAATTCCTATCCGTTCACGAGTTGTCGGTGTGCAAAGTTCAGTCAAGTTCAGTACTGAAGACGGATTTGGGAACCACTACGGTAGTTAACTACGTAGTTAACTACCGTAGTGGTTCCCGAGGACCGCTTCAATACTGAAATTTATCGATTTTTATCTTCGAATAACTCATGAACGGATAGGAATTTTGAAAAGCGGTTTTTTGCAAAAGACTCGGTTAAAAATGTAGTTTATGATAAAATTGGTTTGAACTTTAAATTCGAAAGTCGGTGTAGGGGACCCCTTGCCTTTAAGAGCTCTTCACTGGATCAACTCGGTTATCTCTCACTATAGCTCAGATATCAACGGCTACAATATGGGTCCCAAATTTCCTACTGTGACCGTCCAACCTTACCCCACAGTACCCTAACTCATTCAATACACTCTGACTCTAAATGTCTGTGCAACCAAAAGCGAAACAAACAAAACAAAACAACAACAACCGTCCGTCACCCTAAGGCTATGTATATCCATCGGCTCTATTTCAGCTTACAAAGGCAGAATAGGACCGGGAAAAAGCAGGCGAGAGCCACCAGAATGGGCAGGAACATCTGACTCTGATCCTGAGTCTGATACGGATCCGCGACCACGGGCCCTGAGGCGAACTTGGCCTTGGCGGCGCTCTCTTCTTCCTCGCGCCTGTGTCGCTCTTCTTCCACCTCCTCTCTCTCCTCCTCTGGCTCAGGCTGTTCCAGCTCCAGAAGAGGGGGAATATCTGCAAGAAAGAGGGGAAGTAATAGAAATGAGGACGGATGTGTTTTCTGTAAAAATCAAGATTAGGCCAATACTACAGAATGGAGCCGTTGTGGTGTTAAAACAGTAGGAAGCTGTTCGATTCCGTGCAAAATTAGAAGATACATAGGTAAAAATAGGGTACCATGGGGAAAACCCGGCCACGTAATATCCACGGAACTTGTTGTTCCAGCAAATGATAAAAATGAGAGGAGAGTTGAAGAAGCCGATCGATATACATTGCTTGTTTCAATCGGGCCATTGGTTGCTGTGGATTTTGCCATGGCCAGGCTTACCGCACTTTTTTCTTTTGAAAAGCGCATCCTTGGATTCCCCAAAGACACTTTCTCAAAAATTTTGGCGCTTCACTCGAGCCACAAAAGTGAGCTCGAATTTGTACGCACCTTTTAGTTTCGGGTAAACACCGACCCTTCAGCAAGCAAGAATCAAGGCAAAAGGAGATCGAAACATCAAACTTGCAAGTTCACCGAGATCTTCGTCGTGCAACGCCACAAACACGAACTGAGCAACCAGTAGTATAACGAAGATTAGGAAACTCATGAACTTGATGTTTCACCTTTTCTTTGCCTAGGTTTTCGAAAATGCAAGCATCGGTTTTTACCCGACGTGAAAAGGTGCGTACAAAATCGAGCCCTTTGAGGATCGATATGAAACGCAAACTTTTTGAAAAAGCGTCTTCGGGGTATCCGAAGGTGCGGTAAAAATGAAAATAGAAAGTAAAAATTTGTGTCGTGCCAGGGAATCGAACCTCATCGAAAATATTCACGACCAACTGATACTGTAGGTCTGTAGGATGAGATATTTTGGGATAACAGATGATTTCACCACATGTTCGGGCAGAGAAATTTTCGGACGACAATAACATCTGCGAGAAATTTTCGGACGACAATAACACCTGCGAAGCCCAAATATTCTCATCCCAAAATTTCTCGTTCTACAAAGTGGATGTTCTTCTACCTGCAACTTTTCCTTTGAGAATGTAGATGGCGTTGATTTTCGGGTTGTCCTTGTACTTCTTGAACTGCACCGACAGTTTCCCCGTGAAATCCGTCGATTCGCCGGCCACCGTCAATTTGCCAGCTTTCACTCGAAACGGGATATTCTCATCGTACGCAATCGCCCTGCCGACTTTGGCGAATATGTCCAAATCGCTCACGGTGTCAATCTCGTTCACCAATATGGAAAACACCTGCGAAAAAGGGGGAAAATAGGGTGTTGTGGGGTAAACCCGGCCACCTAAGCTGTGAATTTGCTACTGCAACAAAAGATGAACCAAACAGCTCATTTGAAACAGTAGAAGTTCAAGGCATCGGTTGAAACAATATTTGTCTCAATCAGTCCATTGGTCGCTGAGATATTCAGCCGTGAACGTGAAACTTTTTAAACGGCCGCATTTTTCCACGGCCGCGTTTATCCCATAGCACCCTACGTTTAGCATAGCACCCGTTTATCCCATAGCACCCTTCATAATAAACGCCAGCACACGTATCGCAGTCTATTCCACATTTGTTGACGACCCAAAAACGAGCTTATCGATTTCTCCGGCTTTACCCTATTTTTCTGTCCACTTTACCCCATGTTACCTTTTGATCTGGAGCGTTGAAGTAAACTTCGCTGAATTTTAACACCAGCACATAGTCGCCGTCGTCTTCCACGTTGAAATCATAAGAGAAATCGTTGAAATGATATCGTTCCGTCTGATAAAGCACTTGATCCTCCTGAGCCACTCGGCCTATTATGTATCGCTTTCCGTGGTCCGAAGCAACGCCGACTTTGGAATGATCCGCCCTGTACTGTACACCCACCGTGTCTCTGTGCGCAGGACCGCCTGAAAGTGACGTATTTATTGACCAGTTGCGTTGTCGCGATGGGGTTGGGTCGATAAAGGACCCCGCTGTATTTAGCGTAAATTAGATAGGCGCCGACGGGGATAGATGTCAGCGTTGCTTTAGTCATCTGGGAGTGGTAAAGGAGCGAGTGAAAAGAAGAATGGATAAGGTTGCAAATAGGGCTGCGCACACGTAGTAGCGCTTTGTGAAAATTTTGCTTTATTATGCAAAAGTATTAGGCTATGATTTACTTTTTAGCTATTCCTTCGCTATGTGGCAAAAGGTTTTTTTCAGAAAATCTGCCTAAAAAAGGAAATTTGGAAAGAAAAACGCTACTACCTGTGCGCGAAAGTAATTTGCAACCTTATCTATTATTGACAAGTTTGACAACAAATGACGTACCGACGACCCCGCAGGTACCGATCCAAACTTTCACAAAATACCGCGGCGTCGCTATCGACCAACCCAATCGGTCCATACGTACGTAGTCTGTTAGTTCCAATTGACCAGTTGGGCTAAAACTATTGGGTGGTCGCGATCTGACCCCTTTGTATTTTTTCAGTGCATTTTTTCCTTCCAAAGAGGGATAACCTCGCGACCACCCAGAAATTTTAGCGCAACCAGTGACTTGAATACAGGGTGTCCCAGAACTGAAGACACGAGTCCAATGTGCACAAAATGGCCTCGAAAACAGCAGTTATTTCTGGGACACCCTGTACATTCAGTACCGCCTCTCCTATTCCATACCGCAGTTTATCGCGTCCACTATTTTGTCTCCTATGAACTGCCCGTAGTCTGCTTGCACCGCGGGAATGAGTATTCCACCAATAAACTGTATGACGACAGCTAGACTCAGGTTGAGCAGTAGAAAGACGGAATTCGTACGGAAATTCAGCTCATGATAGTCGAAGGAAAAATTGAACCGGGTCATTTTCTTGCAGCCGGTAAGTTTCACTCTATTCTTCCTTCTTACAATCGGTTCCTAAAGCAAAGGCAAAGCAAAAGCCACGTAAAATGCGTAATTAGGCACCAATTAAAAATAACGGTAAACTATAAACGTCATTATCACACGATATATGCCATACGCCTAAACAAGCGTCGATGTGGAAGTGCAAAGAAAATATTACACTTTCATGAACAGTAGCAAGCCACGCAACAAAAGCGTGAATAGAACACAAATGAGCAAAGGCCAAGATAATAAATTCTTTATTCGCACAATAACAGTCCTTTCAATGACTCTTCTTGTCACCCTTTGACTTTGTCCTCTCATAACAGCCATTGGTTCAGTATTCGCTACTTGCGCTAAGAATTTTCGCTGGTCACAACTGTTGGCGGGGTCGGGTCACCTAAAACGCACTAAAAACAGAGGGGCCAGCTTGCGACCACTCTTAAATTTTTAGCGCAAATAGCGAATACAGTAATCCCACGCCCTCACAATCATGTATCTATCCATGAATGAACGAATGAGCAAGTGTTTTCAGGACAAACGGAAAGACCATAAACCAAAACTATCCACTAGCAGTAGCAGCCATTGAACTCCAACACCACAAGTAGTATCTCAAAAAGTGAATGTTTCATTCTTCTCTCCAGATCTACAAGACTCTTATTCACTCATCGTCATCGCTGGATTCGCTCAATCTCAAGTCATTACCTGCACAAAACACACCCGATACATCGAACAACCAATAAATATCTGATTTCGCTAAACCGAAAATAAGTGAGATCGCATTTTGCAAATCTCGCTCATGTTTATGCACATTTTATTTACTTTTTAGCCAAGTAACCGCTAAAAAGTAATAAAAATGCTGTGGTGAGCGGGTGACGGATGGTAAATGAAATGGCGCTGCGCATGCGGGTATATATAGCAGGCACTTGCGGAGGAACTCTTGCCCGGCGGCATAGCGCAATCGGTATTTTAGAGCATTGGCCTTGTAAGCCGAAAGTGCGGGTTCGAGCCCCGCTGCCCCAACGGACAATTTTCCCTTCCCAAAAAGATTGGGGCTTTCGTTCACCTCGCGACTAATACTGCTTCATCCAATGGGAGAATTTATATTCTTTTTGTAATATGGACGATATGCGGTAGCGCGATTGGGTTGGTCGATAGCGACCCCGCGGTATTTAGTGAAAGTATGGATCGGTGCTGCGGGGTTACATTGTTCAATCATCTGGAAGCGTCAAAGGAGCGAGTAAAAAGAAGAATTGACAACAAATGACGTCGACGACCTCACAGGGACCGATCCAAACTTTGACTAAACACCGCGGGGTCGCTAACGACCAACCCAATCGCGTTACCGCATATCGTCCATAGGCCTATCTTTTTGGTAATAGTGTCCAACTTACGCCAATCGTGCTGCTTCTTCTTCCCATCCTCCTCCGCTCCTTCGCTCTCTTTCTCGTCTTCTTCTCCTTCATCATCGCTGTTGTTCTCATCGCTGGAACTGGAGGAATTCTCCTCATCCTCTTCCTCCTCTTCATTTTCCTCGTCATCATCCGACGATTCCTTCTCCGCTTCCTGTTGCATAGAGTGGTGAGCTTTGGAGGCTGTGGGTTGAGTCGCTGCTAAGAAAAGAAACAGAAGTGTACGCCTATTAGCAAAAAATAACAAGAGTTGTAGTAGGGTACCGTGGGGTAAACGCGGCCATGGGATAAACCCGGCCAACTAAGCTTCTTTGAAGTTGCTGTTTCAACAAATTATGAACCAAATAGCTCATTTGAAAGAGCAGAGTTCAAGGAATCGATTGGTATCCTATTAGTCTCAATCGGTCCACTGGTTGCTGAGATATCTAGCCCTGAATCTTAGGTGGCCGGATATTCCCAAGGCCGGGTTTACCCCATAGTTCCCTTTGTTTTTTTGGCAAATTAGCCATCCCCTACCCTACCCCTATCCTATCCACTAGTTGAGTTATGCAGCATAGCCGCCCATTTCTTTCCAAATCGGCCCAACCCTTCGTCTTATAGCCAGTCAGAAAACAACAAACCCCAAACATAAGCAAACAAACAAGAAACCAACCTGCTCTTCTTTTCTTTCGTTTTGCTTTGACGGCTTCCAAAATCTCCTTGCTCTTCGTATCATTCCTGCAACAGAAACAAGCAAAATCTCGCGCTTTCAAGGCTGATTCGCATAAACAATACGGCACGCGAACTTCTGTATCAGGAAGGTCGCTACACACGTGGTGAGTAAACTCACGGTTTTAGCTTTGTTCTGCGTCGTCGTACGCTAAATTCACTATTGTCCCTCCCTACTATGCTTCAAGCAACGCATACACAATATACTGTGAATTCACCGTAAGTTTACACTCACCACGTGTGCAGCGCACTAGTAGTGGCAGTGCGACGTGTATGTATAATATTCTTGCCAAGTGACTCCACTGTTACTTACCGTATTTTCTTCACTTGAAGCTGCGATGCCAGTTGTTCCAAGCGGAATTCACCTGTGTCATGATCGTACAAGAGAAGGCACTCCTTTTCCTTCGATTTACTCTTCTTGCCTCGATAGACAGTAACGTCGGTCACGTCTTTCGATTCCTGTAGAATAAAATAGGACAAAACTCGTTAAAAAACCAAGAATGCATAAACACCATGTGCACGAGCAGCCAAATTGATTTCATATAGTTGAGGCATACAACTTTTGACAACCTACTTTGTCTAATTTTGGCACCACAACGGTCACTGCGTTGTTGGTACCAACGCCCATGTAAGACTCCACTGTTCCCTGGTCTGAGGCCGGTTTGAAATCATCTAAAAATAGAAAACCCGCTATTTCTTTTTCTAAAATAGAAAATCTCTCTGTCGTCGAGTCGACTAACTTCCGCTAACAATTATGGGCGGTATTTTTTATCGGTGACCCCGCCGGCATCGATCAAAAGTGAGGGGTCAGCTCGCGAGCACCCATAATTCTTAGCGCAAGTAGCGAATAGAACAATGGAATGATAAATGACGTCGATGAAACGTCCGATTTACCGATCAAAAAAGCACTAAAACCTTGGCCCAGCTAGCGACCATTCAAGCTAATACTGTAAATCAGCGTGTATAACCCCGGGGGATAAAAAAATTTAGTCACCGATTCGAGGGGGTTATACACGAGATGAGACCAACCAAAATGTGGCAAATTCATTTTGCTTTATTTGCGCGTTTTCACAATTTTGGTTGGAGAGGGGGTTACACAACGGGGGTAATTTTCGAAGGGGTTATACACGAAGATTTACAGTAACTCAGCAAGTGAATAACTTTTTACGTACATCTGATTGTATGGTATGCTTCTGAGGCTCCTTTAGGCTTGGCATCGAATGTTGCACCCAGTTTCAAAGGGAAACGGCCAGAAGGTACCTCGTTGGATGAAGATTGAGGAGCTGCCATAATCCTTCCTTCGAAGCGTCCGTATTTCGTGCGCTACCCTGAAAAAAAAGAGAAAAACCATGTTTGATTTGTTGATAAATCGAATTTCGCGTTTGCAACATGATAAAAACGCAATAATTGTGATAAATAAATGCCTCTACCAATAGAAATAGAAAATAGAAATAAAAAATAATAATAAATAAATAACAAATTTGCGCAGATTTTTTGACTATAATTTTTTGATCACCACCGATATTTGTAAATTTACCGATCAAAATTTTGCACGGAACCGTGTACATCTGTACATAATTTGTATCGAAGTTCATACCAAAAAATAAATAAAATAAAATCAAAAATCTGAAATATAAATATCTAAATCAACAAATACCGAAGGAAGGAAAGAAAAGAATCGTAATAAAGCAATAAGCTCACCAAAAATGGAAACCTGTGTTCCTTACGGATAAGAAAAGGTAAAACAAGCTCATTTTCACTTTATGTTTTTTCGACTTATTCGCATTTTACTGTGATAGATGTGGTTGAAGTAAGACCGGCGTAAAATAAGGTGTCGTTTTCGTCCGTTGTGAAGAGTTTTCACGTGTAAGTTTTGCAGACACCTTTGCTGGAACACCGGTTATGGTGTTTCATGCCGCGTTCACCAGACCTCCGTAAATCCGTCTGTCCATCCGTTCGTTCGTCAACCCGTACACGGTTGACGTGGGGTTAGGTAGACGACGGATAGACACGTAATACGGGTTGACGAACGGACGGACTGATTTACGAACGTCTGATGAACGCGGCATCATTTGTACGCTATGACGAGTTCTCAAAGTGTTGCCGACACCTATACGCTTATTTTCTATCTTATTTCAACCACACCTATACCATACGCACCAACAGCAACAAGCAAGGCAAGAATTGCTTGACAAGTTGACGCTTCATGCAACAAGTTGTTTACTCTTCTGTTTAGATCAATCTTTCCCCCTCAAGAGTCAAAATCAACGCCATGGCCGACCTCGATTCTTCAGCGTTGGATTCTCGCATTCAAAATCTCGTCCCAAAAGCCGATTTACAGGCTTTCAAAGCTGCCATTTACAACGCCGCCCTTCTAGTCTTCCTTGCCGTCTGTTTCGCCTCCGGTTTAGCCTGTTATCAACTCTTACACGCCTTCTTACAGCCTATGCTATGGGCTGTACTGGCTGGAACTGTGATATTTCCCTTCAAAAGAACTGTAACTGACGTAATTCGTGGATGGCTCCGTAATTTAAGGGACGCCGGCACGCCTATGCTCGTTGGCGTGGTGAAATTACCGTATAATTGGTTGGATTGGTTGGGAGAATTGGTTTGGGCTTTGGCTACGTCGTCGTCCATATTTTACGTGATTGGTGGATGGGTGGCGTTAAAACTGTTGATGGTGGAAGGCGTGTTTTTGGGCCTTCTGCGAGTTTTCACAAAGGTCTACATGATTGGAGATGGGATTATTAGTCTGTTTTCTGTGCCTTGGGTAAGCATTAATGGTCGGTTCACGTAGAAACGTGTGGCTTAGGCGGGAATCGAACTTCTCTTCCATTGCCCTCAATCTACCACTGAGCCACACGCTCACCTTACCCATTATTATTTCAGATGCCATTTATTGCCAGTCATGTACAATGTGACCAGGGACGTGTAGGCTAGACGGGAATCGAACCCCGAGTCTCCTCTTCCCTTCCCTCGCCCTCAATCTACCACCGAGCCACACGCTCACCCTCTCCATTTGCTTTCAGATGCTACACTTATCACGCACCACTCAATGTTGAATACATGTATGAAATCATGCAGGTTAGACGGGAATCGAACTCTCGCCGTCAGTCTGCCACTGAGCCATGCGCTCACCTTCCCCAATTTGCTTACAGATGCTACTTATCGGCCTGGTGTACACCGTCAGCTTTTTGGCCTGGTCCGTCCTTCAGCTGTCTTCTGACGCAAGGCCCAACAAGAAACTGGCTCGCGCGCTGTCTTCGCCTATCTGGTTCTGGGCTCTATGTTTCGGTGCGAATGTGTTCAGCTTCCTTCGGGTTCCCGTCTTCATAGCGGCTGCCGTCTTGTTGGCTCTGTTGGCAGCGGGCGTGTTCACAGGTTCGAATCTTGCCTGGTGCATACACATGGGGTAGCTTGGGGGAAAATTCGACCACATGGAATTTGGGAGAAAAATTTGAAAGCTTTTTATTGAAGTGAAGAAGGTTCAGGGTTAGCACTTTGTAGGGGGTTGTGGGGTAAAGCGGTAATTCAGTGCTTGCGAGCTTGCTTGTCCCAGCTTGTTTTTGGCGAGCAAATAGCTCTCTCGTTCAAGAAAACTTTGCTCGGATATTTTTCTGTCCGAAATTACCCCACAATACCCTTACGTTATTATTGTTTTCGTGGTCGGATTTTGCCCAGTTTCCCGCACAACTACGTTTTCTTTTGTTCGTTTTTTGCAGATGATGAAAGCCACGATGAAACCACGGAACAAGAAACACCTTCTTCAGCCAAAGATCAAGAATCAATAAAGAAAGAAGAATCTCACACTGCTCAGCCACATCAAGAACGCATAAGCCGGGAGGAAGAAGAGTGTAACGACGGAGACAAATATCTACAGGGAGCCATAGCCGCTTGTGTGTTACTGTGGACTGTGAAGCACACTTGGCTCCTGTCCATTTTCTTCGTGCCGTCCGTTTACATCATGGCAAAGAAAATTGGTAGGCCTAAATCAGGGTTCGGACAGGTCCTTTAAATCCTTTAAGTCCTTTAGAGGTCCTTTTTTTTCATTTTAGATACTTTTAAGTCCTTTAAAAGTCCTTTATTTCGATGTCGGTCCTTTATAAATTTTTTTGGGGTCGAGTTTTAGGGCATTTTTTGGCTCAAATTGCAAAAATTTTCTGCTCGCTCCGCTCGCAGACCACAATTCTCCCACTGATACATTATGTTGGGCTAATCCCGCCTCCAGTAGTATCCCCGGGTAAACCCCATGTAGTACTGTGGGGTACCTGAACCTGCCTGCGTTGTATGTAAGCTGGTCATTAGCTAGATACGATGCAGCCTCTTATACGGTTATATGAGCTACTATTCCTATTAGCCTAGCTAATCATCATCAGGGTGCTCGCGCATACTCGACGAATACTCAGATTGTACTTGAATTTTATATGATAATCGATATTATGTGATACTCAAATTTTATGGTTTTGGCTAAAATATAGTCGAAATTTGCGAAAAACTTCTGCTCGCTTCGCTCGCAGATAAGAAACACAATCTCTTGTTTCACATTTTTCTGCTTGCTTCGCGTGATAAGCACCATTGGTGTGTGCTGAATGCCTGCAATAACTGCTCATGTATGGTAATGGACTGCCTTATTTTGTACTTTATTTTTATTTTGGGTCCTTTAAATTTTTTTGGTCCTTCTTGTCCGAACCCTGGCCTAAATTGAATGTTTTGACCCAAAATTTACTTTTTGTTCTTATGGTCTGTGACATTTTTGTGGTACTATAATTTTTAGACGCAAAGTTGGGATGGTTCCAAATTTTGAAGCAAAAGTGCGGGGATGGATCTGGTGTGGTGACGGAAAGGTTGCGCCCGCTCTACGACTTATTGATTCCTGGTACAATGCGACGATTCTTCAAGTGCCTGTTCAGCTTTGATCAGCAGGTAATGCATTTTTTGCGCACAGAAATTACTTTACTGCTCCTTTTTGACAAGAATCCATACTATTATCGATGATTAGCTACTGGTTAGGGAGCTATTACT